>JAULAV010007225.1:0-32583 GCA_030789695.1 Scilla litardierei
GGCAGGTCGACGTTGGGACCTAGGGATATCCGGCACCCGGGCCCGGTAATGCCCGGCCTTAGGGGCCCGGAGCCCCTTCCGGGGCTTATCCTGCTCGGGATAAGGGGAAAAGAAAACTCTTCGCAGACCCTGTTGGCGATGACGTGGCACAGGCCGCTGAGAGATATGATGTTTCCCCGGTGGTCCTTGGGTCGCCGTCCAAGACGACTTTTCCGGTGGTCGCGGAAATCCGGGAGAGGTATTTGTGTCATCCATACGACGTCCGGGTCCCCTTTTACGTCGAGCGGATTTGCTTTCCTCGGGGTAACGAGGTTGGCGTCTATGTCGAGAGTTTTTGCCTGGGCCTCCATTCCCCCCTTCATCCCTTCATCCCTTCATCATCCAATTCATGGAGTGCCTGATGGTATCCTTGTGTCAGCTGACCCCGTACTCCGTTGCGGTGCTGACCGGATTCATCATGCTCTGCCTTGCCAATGGCATAGAACCGTCACTTTCTCTTCTCTTCCATCACTATCGGGTTCAAACGGTCGGCCAAAGGTCGTGGCAGCACCTCCGGGCTCGCGCGGGGAGGGAATGCCTGCTCGGTCTCCCCCGCTGGGTGGGGGACTGGAGCTCGAACTACGTCTTTGTCGTCTTTCCTGAAGACGCCGAGATATTGACAGGTTGGGGAGAGCTATGTCAGTACGACTTGACGTTGACCCTCTCCGAAGCCGACCAGGCAGCTGTTCGGCTACTGTCGTCTCTTTCTTTAGAGGAGAAGTTGGTCTGGCCTCTGCTGGATGACCTGCTTCTCAAGACCGTTCTATGGTCCCCGGGTAGGCCCTTCCCTTCCTTCTGTCGCCCCTTTTGCTTACCCCGATTTTCTCTTCCTCTGCAGATATGGCCGGGCGCGAATTCACCCTTAATGTCGATGAACTCATTCGGAGGGGCTCGAGCCAAAATCGAGGGAACCCATCGGGCCAGACGCCCCGTCGCATTGTTGACGAAGAGGTGTGCCAGGCCGAGCCGACCGTGGGTAGAGTGGAACCCATGGCGGTGGCGATCCCCCTTGGCCGTGGAGAACCTTCCCGAAGGTGAGGCTCCGGGGGCCGAACCTCCCCGCCCCGCCCCTGTCGAGGGGAGAGATACGGGAGCCGATCCGTCTCCCCGAGGGCCCTTGGGGGGTCGCGGTGCGGGACGTAAGTGCTCCCCTCCTACCTCCGCCGGACCCAGCGAGAGAAAGAGGCAGAAGGAGGGTGGAGAGACCCGCGCCTCGGCGGTCCCTGTGGTGCCGCCAGCCTCCGGCGAGGCCCTCCCGCTGACCCTGGTGACTACTGCCGCCGTCCCGGCCGAGTTTTCCCTGGCGGGGGCTGGCGGCGTGTTGGCGAACGCTCTGACGGGCCCCGAAGTGGCCCTCAGGGACTCGGTGTTCGTCGATCAGGCCGTGGCCAACCAATTGGCGCGCAGCTCGGTCCTCCCTAGGGACCGAGCTTTCCTGGAGAGGGCTCCTACCGACAAGCTGTCGGACTCCTTAGTCTGGCAGCTTCAACAGGTTCGACAGCTTTGCTTCTCTCAAGGTCGTCTCTTGACCTTTCTCCATATAACTACTTTCTTTGTGCATGCCACCACGATGGCTGTTGAGGCGCAGCGCAGGGCCATCCGGGCGAGGGAGTTGGAGGAGTCCGCCGCCCGGGATCGCGAAAGGGTTGGGGCAGTCGATTTGGCCGTCCAAGAGGTGCGCATGGAAGTTCGGCACCTCCGACTCCGGGTCGACGAGCTTGTCGGTCAGGTGATGGACCTCCGAGGGGAACTGGACGACGCTCAGAGGTCGGTCCGAGAGGCGGAGGAGGCGTTCCGCCAAGAGAGGAGCGATCGCCGGAGCGAGCTGGCGGACTTGCGCCAGATGACCAGGTTCGTGGACGAGGTGGAGAGAGGTGCCGGCGGGGTCCTAGGGGAAAGGATCTCGGAGGTCCTTAGGGAGGCCTTCAGCTCCTACGAGGATCTTCTTGCCCCTCGGATTATCGACGTCGTCCGGAACTCCTTCCACCGGTTTGCAGAGCATGCCCGGCAGCCACTCCCGCCCGCCGATCCCCCGCGCTCCGAGCAGGGCGAGGCACCAGAAGATGCCTCCTCTCGTGCCCCGGGGCCTTAGGCCTTTGTACTTTGTCCCCCCTTCTTCCTTTTTTGGGCCTGTAATTTTTTAACGACTTTATTTATATAGCTTTGCCGCTGGGGGTTCTCCGCCTTGCGGGGACCCTCAGCCTTTTTGGCTTTTTACTGTGTTTTGCCGCATCATTCGGCTCGCTTAAACGGTCGCCTTGCCCGCGACTGGGCTGCTCCCCGTCTCGCGGTCAGTTGGATCAGCTGGTCAGCGAGGGGGTTGCCCCCTTTCTTGAGATCCGCCGAGCCCCTCGTCTGTGGGGGGAGTCGCCCACATCCTTCCAAGCGGGTGGGCTCTTAAATCGGTGAGGGGTCTGCCCCTCGGCTTGTAACCATCCGACGTCACCGCCTGCTGGTGGAGTTGCCCCCAGCCTTACGAGCGGGCGGGTCGTTCGGTCGGTGAGGGGAGCTAGATCGGCCCGCTGAGGGAGTTGCCCCCAGCCTTACGGCCGATTGGTTCGGTCTGGAGCCTCCGGTCTGTCGAGTGGAAGCAGTCCCCTGGGAGAGGAGATCGAGTTCCCAATCGCGCTTTGAGACTGCCATTCATCCAAAAGCGGAAAAGAGGTTGCGTTTGTACCAATAAATCCCCCTTTTTCTTCTTCATCCCATTGCGCAGTACATTTGGAGGAAAACAAACAAAAGGACACGAGGAGTCCTAGGCGAGACTGCCCTCGCCCGACGAGGTCGCGACCATCGGTCCCGTCCGCTCACTCGATGATGCGTAGGGGCACCTGGACTACGTTTACCTTCTTCGCTTTGTCCGGCTGCCTGGATGTCCCCTCGCCTGGGACGGGATCGTCTGTGAAGTTCTTCAAGTGGCCCCGACTCACTAGCTTCTCTATATCTTTCTTCAAATGCCAGCAGTCGTCGGTGTCGTGGCCGTTGTCCTTGTGATATTTGCAGTATTTTTCTTCGTCTCTCCCGCCCCTTTTCATCTTCGGAAGAGGTCGGTTCATGCGCCCCTCCTTCTGGGCCTGCGCGAGGACCACATCCAGGGCAACGTTCAGCTGGGGGTGCCGCGAGTCCTCTCTTCGCTGCTTGCCACGTGCCTTTTTCTCCGGTCGACGCTCTTCCGAGCCGCGGCGCTCACTTTCGTCGCGCCGGGATCCTCGCTTGGCCCTTCCTTCGTCGACGAACAGGGCCTCTTCCGTCAGCATGAAGCGCTCAGCCCACGCCATGACCCCGGCGAGGTCCTTCGGGGGGTCGTTGTGCAGCGATTTCTTCAGGCCTCTGTGCCGTAACCCCTTCTTCATGGCCGTCTTCACTATCAGCTCGGGGCAGCTCTCCACGTTGAGTCGTTCTGTGTTGAAGCGATGCATGAAGTGCCACAGGGATTCCCCGGGACCCTGCACCACATTGAACAAAAGTTCCGAATCCGGCTTTACCTGTCGTCTGGCCACGAACTGTCTGCAGAACAACTGGGCGAGCTCCTCGAAGCTATCGATGGATCGATTGGGCAGGCTGTGGTACCAGGTCCTTGCCACCTTCCGAGGGGTGGAATAAAAACCTCTGCATAGCAGGGTGTCGTCCGCCCCCTGGAATGCCATGACCCCCTCATAGTCCATCACGTGGTCGACGGGATCGCTCGTGCCGTCGTACTTCTCCAGCGTCTGCACCTTGAAACTCGAGGGCACTCGTGCCTTAGTTATCCTTCGGGTCAGGGGGCATCGTTTACCATTAACGCCCCCAGCCGTCCTCCTTCGTTAACCTCGCGCTCGTCAGGCGGCAGTGGGGGGACAGGTTCAGGCTTGGCCGTCCCTCGTGCCCCCCGAAAGCCGGCGGCGGGGCCCCTTCTGGGCGCGTCCCATTTTCTGCCTCGGTGTTCCCGCCTATCTTGGTTTGCTCGGGGGGACTTCCGCTCCGATGGGACCGATCTCCGAAGTCTCAACGATCGTCCCGCCGGTGCCTGGATGAATATCATCGCCTAGTCGAGGCGGTCATCGACCTCCCCTCAGATTGCTCGAAGCCCCTATTGCCTTCCTCGCAATACGAGGCGGGGGTGGGAGACCGTGCTAGGTCGAAGCTTGGCATAGTGAATCGCCGCTACAGGTTGGGCCCTCCGTTGCCGTGGTCGGTGACCACGGCGGACCGTACGGGTTGGTGGCCCCCTCCCCAGCGGTGTGCCTCGCTCAGCTCATCTCCCTGGACGGGCACGTCGCCGACGAGTTGTTGAATCGTGGCAGCCAACGTCCGGATGTTGGCGTTGGTCTCCTGGGCGAAGGTGCGGAGCTGCTCTTGGGTGACCGATCGGGACTCGCCTGTCCCCTCGGTGGTGCGGCTGAGCTGATTTTCGGAGGGAATGTAATCTCCCTCCTCCTGGATGGGGGCATGCGCCCCGCCCCATTGCAAAGGGTTTCCATTCCGGTGGTTTGACGTGGGCTTACTTCGGGTTTCCACAGACGGCACCAGATGTTTACGGGTGTTTTCTCACCACAGTATCGTTGACCAGGGATTGAGCGGTCAACGTGGTCAAGGGGTCAGTTGTGATCCCTCGGGTGTGCTGAGCACACGTGCACTCTGTGCGGATCGGAGATGGAGTCGGGGTCGAGCGCCGGATCCGAGCGGGGCGTCGGTCCTTGGTTGAAGCAGAGCGGAGGGGAAGCCTCGGCTCTGCTTCGATGGGCTCGGCCTCGGTCGGACGAGCGTCGAGGGGTAGCCTCGGCGCCTCGATCAGCTTCTTCCTGAATAGACGAGAAACTCGACGGGGTGGCCGGACCTTGGTTCCGGCCGTATCCCCTCCGATGCCTAAGTCAGATCAGGGTCTGAAGGATGCTCGGCGGGGTAGGCATGACTCGAGGGGAGATCGATGTGCTGACCCACGGCGTGAGCAAGGGGAGGGAAAAGGAATGGTGGAACGCCAAGGTCGTTGATGGTATACCTTAGCTTAGAATACCCGGGGTTCCATTCTTCGCTCCGTTGTCCCTCTGGTCCTTTTATAGGTGGATCTGCCGCGATTGCCTCCTATCCACGTCGCCACGCCATTCCCCACGATGGCGCCTGCCAGTGTTGTGGGGGAGCCGTTCGCCCCCTGTCTCGCCGTCACGTCGTGCGCCGTCCGCCACTACGCCCTCCGGATCCGTCCCCATGATGGCGTCTGCCAGTGTCATGGGCCAGCCCATTCCAGGGCGCCCTGACGGTCATTTAATGTCCCATTCTCTGGGGGTGTGGTTCCGCCCGAGGATCGTGGGCCGGTTATTCGTGTGTCGAACCGTGGGTGGTTCGGGTTCGAGAGTTTTCGGGGGCCTCATCGATTGGGCCGCGCCTTCTTCGTGGGCCTCGTCTGGCGGGGCCCAATCTTGTTAGCAGGCTTCTCGTCCATAGCTTGATTTTGGACTTCTCAAAAATAGTCGTATCACAATCAAAGTGGGTTCATTTCTAAAACACAACTAAGTTGAGAATGCTTCTAGAAGGATTGACTGAACTTTGAAAACTGCCCATTGACATGGCATCATCACACTATGATTTTGTACAATGATCCTAGTGCAGGCAACTATGGACAGAAAGTGGATTTACATCAAGCAGATGGCCCGAGGATCTAGACCCACACAAATGGCCAGGTAATTTAAGCTGATATAAGCAAGAGCAACCTTCCAAAATTTCCACAGATGAACAAGGATCTAAACCAAGCGAGAATGCAAAAGCTTGAAGCCAACAAGTGAAATAAAAACAATTCCATATTTCCATGTAGGAAGATGGCATTGACCATCATACAAAATTTTACTACATTCTGGCTTAACAAACCATTATAAGGAAGTCGCAAAAACGAATAATTGAGTTGAAATTCCACTAGTGACTGATAATTACCTAAAAGTATTTCAAGTTAAATTAATTTATCGAGGCAGGTAGTGTTATTAGTGGTTAAAATAACGATATGATCATTTGTAGTTTAGTAAAATAAGTTAACCTGTAACGGATTTGGGTGGACAAGAAAATCATTACGCAGCCAACTCAAAATATTTGGGATGAAGGTGTCTTTGTTAGTGAAGTTGTGGCATCAATATTAACTAAAATCTGTCCAACGGAAAGAGTTAGCAAAACCATATTAATGTTGGCAAACAACCTCTTGTACAAAAGGCCAGCTATATACAAAATGTGGACACTTGCATGAGAAAAGATACAACAAGACACAGAGACACCTCCACAACAAATCATTAAAAAGTAGGTACCAGGACACAGCAACTTGACTCTGTGTGTATAACCTCTTTTGTGCGTGTGTGTAGCAAAAATAAAAAATCCCTAGTGACTTGGACATGGTTTATTAAAAGGAGAAAGAAAAACAAAATTACACATTAAGAAGTAAAATTCATAGCTCCTACAAATCATGAACTATAAAGATATCTTTAAGTCAAACACAACACTTGACCTACGAGCTTGTGATGCCCCTCATGAAGTATTTAAATTCTCCCAAAATAGCATCCCATTTATGTCAAATAACCTGGTTTTATCTATGGTTAAGCAACATATGGCCTCATTGATACGATTTGCTTCTAAAAAGATAACAAATCAGAATTTAACGAAGATAAAAGAAATTTAAAGTGGAAATAGATATTAAGATAGAACGATCCCTTCTGGTGTGGATCTCTCCCTAGCTTTATTGATGGAACAAGCCTAATCCCCCACGAACCCTAACAAGAATACTCCTCAAATGATCGTTCTTCGATAAAAGAAAACTAGGGCAGGCTCGTAGGCTTTAAACACATTCCTAACACAAAAGATAATGAAAGACAAATAAGCCCCTCTAATTACTAAACACACTACAACTTAAAAGTATAAAAGATAGTGCATAAAGCAAAGAGACTAAGTCGCTCAATTGGTTGCTCCCACGCCCGGATCCACGGTCCGAACCGTGCCCGTGCGCCGTCAGCGGTATACGACCGCATCGTTACTCCCCTCCCAAAAAAGAACATTGTCCTCAAGGTTGCAGTCTGATAGTTGCGTCAATCTTCACTAATCTAAGTGAAGGCGTGGCTCTGCCTCGTCCCCACCTCCGTCAAGCACTACCACAACATCCTCCTCCACTGCTGCAACCTCCAGCTGCATGGCCCTCCCTGCGCAACGGTGCCCTGGTGTGAATCTCTCGTCACACTTTAAGCAAAGGCACTTGGCCCTTCGCTCCCTCATCTCGGCCTCTGTCATGCAGCGAGTCTGTCCTCCAGGTCGTGTCTCCGTAGCATCCACCCTTGCCGTCATTGGTGCCCCCGGAGTGGTCTTAGGTGCCTCCGTAGGTATTGGAATGCGGTATGTCAATCCGCCCCCAGCCCCTCTAGACTTCATCTCTTCAGCCAACCTGTCCTCCACTCTCCTCGACACCCGCATCATAGCAGTTAACCCATGAGGGTCCTGGACCCTAAGCTCAGCCCTAATCATAGGCGTCAGCCCCTTTAAGAAGTTGTCCTCTATTGATTCGTCAGGTACACCCTCCACTCGGCTCGAGAGTCTCTCAAACTTCTCAATATAGTCTTGTACGGACCCCTCCTGCCTCAAGGCATACAACTGCTCAAACAGCCATCCCCATTGATATCCTGGAATTTCTCCATGAGACACTCGGTCAGCTCCCTCTAAAAGTCCGTATAGGTCTCTGCTTCTGGGTCCACATGTACCACGAAAGAGCCTCACCCTCGAAGCTCAGTGCTACCTCGGTGAAGCTTGTAACATCAAAGTACCTCTCTATCTGGTAAATCCACCTATCGGTGTCCTTGCCATCAAAAAGGGTCACCTTCAACTTCCTCATCTTAGTCTCGGGGTTGGCGTCACCTCGTGGTGGCCTTTTCCTGTTGGCTACCTGACGCCTCTGGTAAGGATGCTCCTCCGCTCACCACTGCCCTTCATCTCCACATGGCCCTCTCGTTGACGAGTACGTCCACATCATCCCACTCGTCAACATGCTCCTGCCGGGGTCCCCCATATAGCCATCCTCCTTCGCCGCCCCAGAAAGGAGGCGGATCTCCCCCTGTGGGCCCTCGAAATGGCCTCCACCCATCGACGCCCCCACAAGGAGGGGAAAACCTCCCGTGGGCCTGCCTGTCATCGCCGCCCTCCGTCGGGGCCTGCCCGCCTCCCGCGGGCCCCAGGAGGGCCCGCCAACCTCCTCCGCCCCCGCAGGGGCGGATCTTCCCCTGCAAGCCCTAGACGGGCCCGCCCGTTATCGCCCCCCCCCCCCCCCCCCCCGACAGGGGTGAAAAAGCCCCCATGCCCCCTCGATGGGGGCGTCACCCTCCTTCGCACCCTAAGGGGGCGGATCAGCCCCAGCGGCCCCGTGAGGGGGCCACCGGGTGAGGGGGCCGCTGGCCTTTGCCGCCCCCAGCTGGGGGCGGTTGCCCTCCGGCGACCCCAAAAGGGGGCCGCCACCCCTCGTCGCCCCCTGTTGGGGGCGGCCGACCATCTGTGGCCCTCTGGTGGGGCCATTCGCCGATGTCGTGCCATGCACCGCCCCCAGGTGGGGGAAGCCCTTCGCCAAACCCTAGGGTTTGTCTTCCGCCGTCGCCATTGCCCAGGGTTGTCTGCGAGATCAGATCTGAAGGTCCAGACGTCTTTGGATCCGGATCTCGCTGAAAAATTGCTGCTGAAACATTTTTGCTACCTCAGCAAATCCATCTTTCATCTCCCGCGAGTGTTGTTCCGAGATCCGCTTTATGCTCGCTTCCATGGTCGTGTTTATATCTGCATTCATCTCATCCATCGAATCCATCATCACCTTCCTCAACCCCAAGATCTCTGCATCGAGCCGCTCCTCCAGAGTTTTTGTTGCAGCCGCTCGTGTGTTCGTCATGGAGTCGAAAACTCTGATACCAAATTGATACGATTTGCTTCTAAAAAGATAAAAAAATCAGAATTTAACGAAGAGAAAAGAAATTTAAAGTGAAAATTGATATTAAGATAGAACAATCCCTTCTGGAGTGGATCTCTCCCTAGCTTGTATTGATGGAACAAGCCTAATCCCCCACGAGCCCTAACAAGAATACTCCTCAAATGATCGTTCTTCGATAAAAGAAAACTAGAGCCGGCTCGTAGGCTTTAAACACATTCCTAACACAAAAGATAATGAAAGACTAATAAGCCCCTCTAATTACAAAACACACTACAACTTAAAAGCATAAAAGATAGTGCATAAAACAAAGAGACTAAGTCGCTCAATTGGTTGCTCCCACGCCCGGATCTACGGCCCGACCAGTGCCCGCGCGCCATCTGCGATATACGACCACATCAGTGTATAACCTCTTGTGTGTGTGTGTGTGTAGCAAAAATAAAAAATCCCTAGTGACTTGGACATGGTTTATTAAAAGGAGAAAGAAAAACAAGATTACACATTAACAAGTAAAATTCATAGCTCCTACGAATCATGAACTATAAAGATATCTTTAAGTCAGACACAACACTTGACCTACGAGCCTGTGCTGCCCCTCATGAAGTATTTAAATTCTCCCAAAATAGCATCCCATTTATGTCAAATAACCTGGTTTTATCTATGGTTAAGCAACATATGGCTTCAATGTGTCTGACATGGTTCTTGTATTTCTTTTTAAAGGCCGGCATGGCCCAATACAATTTTTTAGATCTTACAAAATCCAATGCCTTCAAAATGCCCAAAAATGTGTCATGCAAGTGTCAGTGTATGACATGTGATATGCTTTGAACTACATGTGCTTCCAAACCCGTTATCAAGATTTAAAATTTAGTATTCATCATTTGGTGGGTTTGTGTGAGGTGAATTTATTTCTGTTGTCTTTAGATTTTAGGTTTTCTTAAATTTGGGGAGAGGGGGGTTTGGACTTGCAGAAATCATAGCTGCATTGACAGGTAAAATGTAGACCAGAGAACAGCAACAATCCTACCATCTGCTATGAGATCAGGAAAATGAATGACATACTTTAATCAGAAGTCTCGTTTCTTGTAAAACTGAAAAAGCAAAAGTGTTTTCAAAGAGAATTGGTCTGCAATGAATTACGTACTGTTTCAGAGTGTTTTCTCACTACAAAAGCGTTGACCGTGGGCTTCCCGGTCAACGTGGTCAAGGGGCCGATTTGGGTCCCTCGGGTGCGTCGAGTCCGAGCAGACGCGGCGAAAATCGGAGTTGTAGATCACGTGGAGCGCTTCGGCTGGGCCGGGTCTGGGTCCTCGGCCACAAGCAGGGCGAGGGGAAGCCTCGGCCCGGTGTAAGACGCTCGGCCTCGGACAGTCAGATAACGAGTGGTAGCCTCGGCGCCTCGTGAGCGGAGGGGAAGCCTCGGCTCGGACGGACGTGCTCGGCCTCGGTCGATCCGGACGACGAGGGGTAGCCTCAGTCGCCTTGCTCGATACGTGGCCGGTGTGGGACGGAGGGGAAGCCTCGGCCCGCGGATCTGATCTCCTCCTGCGCAGACGAGAACGCTCGTCGGGGGGGGGGGCCAGACCTTGGTTTCGGCCAAATCCCCTCTGATGCCTAAGTCAGACGGTGATCTGAAAGAGGAGGCTCGGCGGAGACGGTTCGACTCGAGAGGAGATCGGAACGGCGTCTACATGCGCGAGCAAGGGAGGAAGGAGATGGAAATGGGGGAACTAGGTCGTTGATGGAGTACCTTAGGTTTTAGTTACTTGAGATGCGGTTCCTTGTCCTGTCGCCCTCCTAGCCCTTTTATAGGCCTCCCGTCGTGACTGCCCACGACTCACGTCCCTCGTCCGCCCCCGATTGTGCCCCATCAATCCCCCCCCCCCCCCGTCGCCGCCCTCCGCGCCATGCCAGCACCTCCCCATAATCGGCCATTCAGTGGTAACGGAATTTGGGGGGACGGTTATCGCTGGAGTGGGCGAGTGGCTTACGTGTTATCGGGGCCGGGTCGGATCGATATCTGGGGGTCCCCTGCGGGGCCTCGTTGGGCGGGCCTGATCGCGCCGATGGGCTCTCGATCGACAGTCGGGTATCTGGGCTCGAGTCTGTCGGGCTTCGGGTGGTGGGCTTGGATCCCCCACGAGTTCGCGTAGTAGGCCGCGCCGTTGGGCCTATGGTGTTGGGCTTCCGCTAAATAGATGTATCAATTGCCCCCATCGGTGGGGCCGAGCGGCCTTGGCCAGCTCGGTTCGACCGATGTGACTCCTGGGGTTTCGAGTGGCGCGTCAGTCGAGGCGTGGTCATAAATGATGGTTATGATGAGGCGGATCGATTGGACTTTCCCTGGCGCCGATTTCGAAACGCCGCCGGCTCCTTGAGGCATGCCACGCGTTCCTGTCAGGCGTTTCGAATTCGCCCCTGGGCCTTGTATATAAGTGCCCCGGCTGCGTTGATCCTAGCTTCTTCCTTGTTCTTCTCTCTGTCTCGGGCTTTCCACAAACTCGGAGTCTCCCGCCGCCTTTGTTTCCTCGTCTTCTCCAAATAGAAAAAAGGTAACTCCTTTCCCATTTTCACATTATGGCTGCTCTTAGGATAGGAGGCTCCGGCCAAGGGGCAGGGGATCCTCCTGAGTCCAGGCGGGGTGAGGCTCGATCTGTGGGGCCCGGTTCCCCCTCAGGGAGCCGCTTTCTCCGAGATAAAGGGAAGGGGAGGCTCTTCCCAGACTACGCCGGTGATGATGTGGCGCCGGCTGCCGTGCGGCTCAATGTTCCTCCAGTTATCCTTAGAACGCCGTCGAGGACCTCTTTTCTAACGGCTGCGGAGATCCGGGGAAAGTATCTCTGTTACCCGTATGACGTTCGAGTCCCTTTCGTCGACGAGCGGATCTGTCTTCCGAGGAGCAATGAAGTCGGCGTCTACGTCGAGATGTTCCGCCTGGGTCTTCGTTTCCCGCTCAATCCCTTCTTCATCCGAGTCATGGAGTACCTCATGGTGCCCCTTTGTCAGTTCACCCCCTGTTTAATTGCGGTTCTGACGGGCTTTGTGATGCTCTGCTGCACCCGTGGTCTGGAGCCATCTCTCCCCCTTCTCTTTTACCTTTATCAAATCCAGACGGTCGGTCCAGGGTCATGGTTGCACTTCCGAGCCCGCTCGGGGAGGAAATGTCTGATCGGGCTACCCCGCTGGTCGGGGAATTGGAGCTCGGACTATGTCTTCGTGGTTTTCCTTGAGGATGCCCAGATTTTGACAGGTTGGGGCGGGTCAGTCCGGCCTTGCCCCACGCTAGCCCTCTCTGAGGCTGATCAGGCGGCCGTCGCGCTGCTGTCGACCCTCCCCTTGGAGGCGAAGTCCATCTGGTCCTTGTTGGACGACCTACTCCTGAAGGCCGTCTTGTGGTCTCCGGGTAGGTCGCTCTTTCAGTCCTGGATTGCCCTGTGGCTTACCCTGATTTCGGTTTCCCTTGCAGGAATGGCTGGTCGCGAGTTCGTCCGCGATGTCGATGAGCTGATCCGTCGTGGAGCCGCTCGGAGCCGAGGTAGTACCTCTGGAAGGGCACCACGGCGGACCGTTGAGGAAGAGGTGCGCCGAGCCGAGCCCTCCGTGGGCAAGGTGGTGGCCGTGCCTCCCGCCTTTTCTTCTGGCGATCTCCTCCCCGGGGGGGTCGCAAGGGCCGGATCTGCCCCGCCAGCCCAAGAGGCGGGGGGCAATGACGGGTCCGGTACAGCTTCTCTTGCGCTCGGCGTGCCCCCTCTTGTCCCCGAGGGTGGAGGTGGCACGAGGCGGAAGCGTTCCCCTTCGGCGCCTGCCGAGCTTCACGAGGGGAAGAGGAGGAGGGAAGGCGAGGCTCCCTCCAGTCCGGTGTGCTCCGTGCCCCCGGCAGCGACCGTCGGGGACCTTCCGGTGGCCCTGACAACCACCCCCGTCGCAGCGTCTTCGCCTCCATTACCGGGAATCGGTGCCCTGTTGGCGAGCAGCTCGGCATCCCTCGAGGCCACCCCCGGGAGTTCGGTGTTTGTCGACCAAGCCTTGGCCCAGCAGTTCGCCGAGGGCTCCGTCCTCCCCCGGGACCGCAGCTTCCTCGAGATGATCCCCGCCGACAAGGTGTCAGACTCCTTGGTCTGGATCCTTCAGCAGGTTTAGCTATCCTGCTGTCCTTTCCTTTCCCTCGCTCTCTTCTTGGCTCACGTCTTGTCTTTCAGGGTTCAACACTCGCCGTCGAGGCGCAGCGTCGAGTCGTCCGTCTGAGGGAGCTGGAGGAGTCTTCTGCGAAGGACCACGAGCGGGCTGGGGCGGCAGAGGTGGCCATGGTGGCGGCCCAGATGGAGTCTCGGCAACTCAAGCTCCGAGTGGCTGAGCTGGAGGGACGAGTGGACGACCTCCAGGGAAAGTTGGAGGACGCTCGGCGGTCGGCCGAGGAAGCGGCGGAGTCGTTCCGCCTGGAGAGGGAGGAGTTTCAGAGGGAACTGTCGGATCGGCGCCAGGTGGAACGGTTTACAGATGAGGTGGAGAGGGGCGTCGTCGGGACCTTGGGGGAGAGGATCTTCGTGGTCCTTAGAGAGGCCTTTGGTCAGTATGAAGACCTTATCGGCCCTCGGATCGTCGAAGTCGTCCAGTCCTCCTTCCGGGATTGTGCGGAGCGTGTCCGGCAAGTCCCTCCGCCGGTCGATCCCCCTCGCTCCGAGCAGGGTGAGGTGCCTGGGGATGCGTCCTCCCGATCTCGGGCTCCTTAAGTTATCCTTCCCGGCCTGCCACCCTTGCTTTTATCCTCAAATTTTTTAGCATCCGCTTCGCTTTGGCCCGGCCTAGTTGAAATGGATCCCTGACCTCGCAATCTCCATCGGCTCCGTTACCGGCTCCCTGCTTCAGAGCAAATAATTGCTGGTTGCATGGATGTTCGCCTGGGCCAACAAGTTTTGCTCTGCCGCTGCCATCCTAGTTTGCGCAGGTGATGAATTTTGTTGTCTGCCGGATCATTTGTAAGGAGATTTCTCCACTTCGATTTCCTGTAAATAAGACACAATTTTGTACCCCGGTTAATTGTTGGAAATGGAATTGACTTACTTGAATTCCCCGCGCATTTTGCTTTGTTGTTGCGACCTCGGCTCCTCTGCTGATGGTGGTCGCTCGCCTCCCTTCTCCGAGAGGTTGTCCCTTGCCCCCTGAGTGGACAAGTCGGTTGACGTCCTTGATGGCAAGGGGGGCTGCCCCCGGTCTTATGAGCAGCGAAGTCGGCCAGCGGGGGTGTAGCCCCTCAGCTTAGGACCGGTCGGCGTCCGAGCTAGCTGGGGGAATTGCCCCCAGATTCACGAGCGAAGGAGACGGTCGGCGAGGGCAAAGCTCCTCGGCGTCCGCGCTGGCTGGGGGAGTTGCACCCAGGCTTACAAGCGAAGGAGACGGTCGGCGAGGGTAAAGCTCCTCGGCTTAGGACCGGTCGGCGTCCGCGCTGGCTGGGGGAGTTGCCCCCAGGCTTACGAGCGAAGGAGACGGTCGGCGAGGGCAAAGTCCCTCGGCTTAGGACCGGTCGGCGTCCGCGCTGGCTGGGGGAGTTGCCCCCAGGCTTACGAGCGAAGGGGTCGGTCGGCGAGGGCAAAGCTCCTCGGCGTCCGCGCTGGCTGGGGGAGTTGCCCCCAGGCTCGCAAGCGAAGGAGACGGTCGGCGAGGGTAAAGCTCCTCGGCTTAGGACCGGTTGGCGAGGGCGAAGCTCCACGTCTTGGGACTGGTTTTGTCTGACCCTCCCCGTCCGGTGTGGCTGCGGTCTTTATTCTTATGCACCCTTAGTAAAATGTTGATTTCGTCGAAGATAGAGAAAAGATAAAAGGGAATGCATTTGTACTCTTAAGGATCCTAATGGATTAGTACATTTGGAGGAAAGAAAACGGAAAATAAAGCTAGACGGAGGGAGGTAAACCTAGATAATCTCCTCCAGACTAGGCTGCGACTGGGGGAGGGGCCTCGCCCACTCATTCTATGATGCGGAGGGGTCCTTGGACGGTGTTGATCTTCTTCCCCGTGTCCGGCTGCATGGAGGTTCCTTCTCCGTGGGCCGGCTCATCAGCTAAATTTCTTGCGTGCCCTCGGCTCATCAGCTTCTCAATGTCCCTCTTTAGGTGCCAGCAGTCTTCGGTGTCGTGGCCATTGTCCTTGTGGTATTTGCAGTACTTTTCCCCATTCTTCCCCCCTCTTTTGGTTTTTGGTGGGGGCCGATCGGCACGCTCTTCCTTCTGCACTTGAGCAAGGACGGCGTCTGGGGTGGCGTCCCTCGTTCCCTCTCCCCGCTGCCTGCTTCTCGTCCTCTTCTCGGTCCGGTATCCTTCGGGGCCGCGACGCTCGCCATCGCCGCGTTTGGTTCCTCGTCTGGCCTTTCCTGCCTCAATGGCCAAAGCCTCCTCGGTCAACATGAAGCGCTCGGCCCTCGCCATGATCTC
Source organism: Scilla litardierei (assembly GCA_030789695.1). NCBI lineage: Eukaryota > Viridiplantae > Streptophyta > Magnoliopsida > Asparagales > Asparagaceae > Scilla > Scilla litardierei. The sequence continues at coordinate 15,370 of JAULAV010007225.1, forward strand.
CGGAAGGTCCTTCGGGGGATCGTTGTGCAGAGATTTCTTCAGGCCTCTATGGCGCAGCCCTTTCTTTAGGGCCGTTTGGACAACGAGATCGGGAGGGTTGTATACGTTCAGCCGTTCCGCGTTGAAGCGGCGTATGAACTGTCGGAGCGGCTCGGTCGGGCCATGCACTATGTTAAACAGATGTTCAGCACCAGGCATTACCTGTCGCCCTGCCATGAACTGTTTGCAGAACAGCTGGGTGAGTTCCTCGAAGCTGTCGATGGAACGGCTGGGTAGGCTGCGGTACCATGTCCTCGCCGCTCCCCTGAGGGTCGAATAGAAGCCCCTGCAGAGCAGGTCATCGTCGGCTCCCTGGAAGGACATGTCCCCCTCGTAGTCCATCACGTGGTTTCCCGGGTCTCCTATCCCGTCGTACTTCCCCAGCGCCGGGATCTTGAATCAAGAGGGGACCCGCGCGTCGGTTATTCTCCGCGACAGGGGGCATCGGTCTCCGTGGATGCCCCCCGGGGTCCGACACCCGCCTACCTCCGGCTCGTTCGGTGGTGGAGGGGGCACAGGCGCCGGCGGGGCTGGCTCCACGGCCTTCGCCACACTGGGGGTCGGGCTGACTCGGCGCTCCCGGCTCCTCCGGCGGGAGCTCCCGCTCCGCCTTGATCGGTCTCTCGAGTAGTGTCGATCGCTTCTCCTGCGGTGGGGTGATCGTGGCCGACGGGACGACGCGGTCACCGATTCGTCCCCCGTGCCTTCGGTTTCTCTTCGACTCCTTTCACGATATGGGGAGGAGGCGCGCGACCTTGCCTGACGGGAGCCGGACAACGTAAACCGACGCTCCGTGTTCGGTTTTTGGTTCTCGTGGTCATTGACCACAGCGGACCGTAAGAGCGGGGGGCCCCCGCCCAACGATGGCCGTCGCCCAACACGTCTCCGTTGGCCGGCGCAGTGCCGACGAGCTGCTGTACCGTCGCGACCAACGTCTGGATGCTCGCGTTGGTCTCCTGGGCCAGGGTGCGGAGCTGCCCTTGCGTGGCCAGTTCCGACCCGCCGATCTCTACGGTTGAGGGGGCGGGGTGATTGGCGTCGGGAACGTCCCCAAGGTTGCTGTTGGGTGCGCCGTTCCCCTCCTCCGGGATGGGGGGCATGCGTCTCTTTCCGTTGCAGGGTCGTGCCATTGCAGGTGCGGTTTGTTTCTTCGTGGGACAGTTCGTTCCCACAGACGGCGCCAGATGTTTCAGAGTGTTTTCTCACTACAAAAGCGTTGACCGTGGGCTTCCCGGTCAACGTGGTCAAGGGGCCGATTTGGGTCCCTCGGGTGCGTCGAGTCCGAGCAGACGCGGCGAAAATCGGAGTTGTAGATGACGTGGAGCGCTTCGGCTGGGCTGGGTCTGGGTCCTCGGCCACAAGCAGGGCGAGGGGAAGCCTCGGCCCGGTGTGAGACGCTCGGCCTCGGACAGTCAGATGACGAGGGGTAGCCTCGGCGCCTCGTGAGCGGAGGGGAAGCCTCGGCTCGGACGGACGTGCTCGGCCTCGGTCGATCCGGACGACGAGGGGTAGCCTCAGTCGCCTTGCCCGATACGTGGCCGGTGTGGGGCGGAGGGGAAGCCTCGGCCCGCGGATCTGATCTCCTCCTGCGCAGACGAGACGCTCGTCAAGGGGGCCGGACCTTGGTTCCGGCCAAATCCCCTCCGATGCCTAAGTCAGACGGTGATCTGAAAGAGGAGGCTCGGCGGAGACGGTTCGACTCGAGAGGAGATCGGAACGGCGTCTACCTGCGCGAGCGAGGGAGGAAGGAGATGGAAATGGGGGAACTAGGTCGTTGATGGAGTACCTTAGGTTTTAGTTACCTGAGATGCGGTCCCTTGTCCTGTCGCCCTCCTAGCCCTTTTATAGGCCTCCCGTCGTGACTGCCCACGACTCACGTCCCTCGTCCGCCCCCGATTGTGCCCCCTCAATCCCCCCCCCCCGTCGCCGCCCTCCGCGCCATGCCAGCACCTCCCCATAATCGGCCATTCAGTGGTAACGGAATTTGGGGGGGACGGTTATCGCTGGAGTGGGCGAGTGGCTTACGTGTTATCGGGGCCGGGTCGGATCGATATCTGGGGGTCCCCTGCGGGGCCTCGTTGGGCGGGCCTGATCGCGCCGATGGGCTCTCGATCGACAGTCGGGTATCTGGGCTCGAGTCTGTCGGGCTTCGGGTGGTGGGCTTGGATCCCCCACGAGTTCGCGTAGTAGGCCGCGCCGTTGGGCCTATGGTGTTGGGCTTCCGCTAAATAATTACGTACCATTTTAAATTGGTAATGCAGCAAACTAAATTGAGATGTAACATGCACTATATAATGCAATTATTTAAAATCTGGAAACTGTCATAGCCGAATACATTATAATCCAAATATAAACAATCGAAGGATTAGATAGAACTGAAATAAGTTAATGCAATTCCAACATGACACTTAATGAACATGTACTTGTAAGTAGGCTAACTTTATGCAAACTACCAAATACATTGCACGCTTCTCCTCAAACACCTAAACTTATGAAAATTAAAGTTAATTATCAAAAAACTCAATGTTTTCCCCCACAAAATTCCCTCATCATCTTGTCACTGCTTAGGTGGTCAGATGGTGAGCATGTGACTTTTTTGAACGAAATCACCCTCCTCTTAAAACCCCTTTAGCTAGTTCATGCTTTGTGTGTGCCTTTTATCTTTTGCTGTTTCTTCTTTTTTTTTTCGTTTTTGTTTTTCCACCCCAAGCCCATGATTTGAAAAGGGGGTCTGGAGGGTGGAATACCAAGTAAGGTCAGGCAAAGCGTCCAGGCGGTCGTGGCGGAGCAAGGGTGGTGGATGAGATGGACGGCTAAAGGATAAAGGGGAATAGTATTGGATATTTTTTGATTATTTGGATGCTGATGAGGAAGATAATGAGGAGGAATTGGAGGAAGACGGTGAAGTGGAAGAGATTGATTTAAGATTATATTTTTCCTTTTTAGTTTTTTTAACCCACATAATAGTATATATCTTTTGGGTATTTTTATGGGACCCATATGTCATACTCCATCTTAGGTTTTTTATTTTTTTTATTTTTTTGGAATAATGAGAATTTCGTTTGTTTTTTAATTATGAGAAACACAAAAAAGAAAAAATGGTAAATAAAAAGCAAAAAGGTCTAAAGAAGAAGAAGAAAAAGGAAAGAGAAAGGTTGAAAAATAATGAGAAAATAATAAGATAAATATTTGAAAAGTTAAAAAGACAAATATTGAAGCAAAATTATAACATAAGAAAAGAAAAAATTAAGAAGAATTAAACAAAAAATTTTGAAAGAATGAATGAACAAAAAAAGTCAGGGCAGAGACAAAGAAATAGAAACAGAAAATAACACAAACAAATCATTACATAAAAATTATGACGCTTTAAACAAAAAAGACAAAAAAGTTTACAGTAAAAAAGAAAAAAAAATAAAAAATAAAAAATAAGGGCCAAAATGGAAACAAAGAAATAATGAGAAAAGGGTAGTGAAAATGTTATAACATGAAAAAGAAAGAAATTGTGATACGATCCGGTAGATCGATCAATCAAATCAGCGATTTAAAGGTGAAATAAATGTAAAAAGAGGAATTTTTATAAGGAATTTCACGAAGAACAAAGATAATTGGATCTCGTTGAAGAGGAGACCCTCTCTCCTAGCTTTTAATTGAACGGAAATAAAAGACTAAAACACCTTCGCAAGACGCCTAATTGTTCTTCACAAAATAAGCATAAAAATGAAAAGACGACTAGCCCTAGATTAAATAGAAAAAGAGGGGAATTACCAATCTAGTCTGAAAAGACTAGAATACCCCTAGATAACTGGATCACCAAACCACGTCTCCATGTCTCCTGCGCCGGTAATAAGTCTCCAAGTGGGACCCGGGAGCGGCGTGCAGCATGCGGTGCGGCGGCTATGGGTGCGTCCGCATCAATACCTCCTAAAAGAGCCACCTTATCCTCAAGGTGGAAATCTGGCTTTGAAAGCTCCCAAGGGGAAAAAGAGGCTAGGGTCACCTGTCAGAACCACCGTGCGACCCCCCTCCTGAAATTCCATCCTAAGCTGCTTTCAATTCACCTTCACCTCGCCCAACCCCCTCAGCCACTGCACGTCCAAAATCACATCGATATTGTCCAACTCTAGGGGTAAGAAATCCTCCACGATCTGCACCCCCTGCAAGGTCAAACACAGCCCCTTGCACATCCCACTGCTCTCCTCCCTCCTCCCTGTCCCTGAGAGGACCGTAAACGTTTCCAAGGTGCTCAACTGCAACCTATGACGATCCATCAACTGTCGAGAGATGAAGTTGTGGGTGGCCCCACTGTCTATGAGTACCGTCACCGTTGCGTCGTCCAATCGTTCTGACAACTTCATGGTATGGTTCGGAATTAACCCTACCAAGGAGTTCAGGGACACCTCCGCTACATCCAGATGTGCGTGCTCAACCTTGCTCTCTTCCGTCATCACGGGCTCCCCCTCATCTGCATACTCCCCCTCGTCTGACACTATCACAATCGGCATCAGCCTGCTCGCACATCGATGACCGGGACTGAACTTCTCATCGCATCTGAAACAGAGGCCTGCAACACGCCTTGCCCTCATATCGGCCTAAATCAGCCGCCTACCAGGTATCACTGGTCGGGTCTCCCCTCTCTTCTCTCACGCGTCCTCTGGTGCTAATGTAACCCCCAGAGGTGGGACCGGTGTTGTCTGGCTGCGCTGGCCCTGGGCTCCAAAAGTCCCCTGAATGTGTCTCTCCTCTGCATGCTTCTCCTCTGTCTTGTGGGCCAGGCAAAGGACATCCTCCAATGTCTCCGGGCTCTGCATCCGCAACTCCGCTCGTATAGAGGGCTTCAACCCCCTCATGAAGTTCCCAATCATGACCTCATCTTTCACCCCCCTTTACCCTGCTATTCAGCATCTCAAACTTCTCCACGAAGTCTCTCACCGTCCCATCCTGCCTCAGAGCTGACAGCTGCTCATAGAAGTCTCCCCCGTGGTCTCATGAAATCGATCAACGATCTGTGCTGACAGCTCCTTCCAAGTGCGAAAAGAGGTCTACGCCACCTTCAATCAGTACCATGCCAGGGCCTTGCCCTCGAAATAGATCCCAATGGCTCTCAAGACCTCATCCTCCATCAACATCATCACCTGAAAGTAGCGTTCCGCCCGGTAGATCCAACCATCAAGATCTGTGCCATCAAATATTAGCATATGTAGCTTCATCAGCCGGCGATCTGCATTGATGTCACCCTGCTGCCCACATCTCTGCCACGACCACCACCCCAGACCACATCTCCACCCCGCGCCTTCATTGGTCCCCCATTACCCCTCTGTACAGCTCCTCAGGCCACCTAGGCCTCTCTAGAGCCTCAATCTGGTAGTAGTATCCTGGAAACTCCTGTGGTCACGTAAAAGTAGGCCCTCCGGCCCCTCCGTACTGCTGAGTAGGCGCTGTCCGGCCTCCCAAATAGCCCTCCGGACCTTGCCCACATCCTGGGAAGCCCTCAAAAGCCTGTCTGGGGTCAACCGCTGGCTTCAGCCCCTGTGGAGAAGTCTCATGTCTCCAGAATTGGTCCGCAGGGGTCCCGATGGTGGCGCCCCGAGCCCATCCTTCTCCGTCGTGCCCTGACGCCCCTCTCGGAAATGGGGCGAACCCTGCAAATCCCCCGGAGCCCCCTGTCATGTTCGCCACGCCCCAGGGGGGTTCGTCCAAGTCACCGCACCCCGGCAGGGGGCACCGATCCCCCAGCACCCCCGCAAAGGGGTACCGCTGCTGTCGCAGGCCCCAGGGGCCTGCCGAGGCTGTCGCATGCCCCGAGGGGCCTGCCGAGGCGGGCGCAGGCCCGTATGGGCCTGCCGGTGCTGGCGCAGGCCCGGATGGGCCTGTCGAAGCTTCTGCATGCCCGGATGGGCCTGCCGCCTTGAAAACGGGCCCGGGTGGGCCTGTTATTGGCCGGACAGGCCCGAAAGGGCTTGCCGAGGCTGCGGCAAACCCTAGGGGGCCTGTCGCAGCCGTCGCAGCCCCCGATTGGCCTTGGTTCGCTGATTCGAGCATGGAATCTCCCCGATTCTCCTCTTCTTAGATCATCTTGCCCCGATCTCCTCCTTGCCCGGCCGTTAGGGTTTGCAACATCGCCATCATCGTCGGAATTGACGCCATGGTTTCTCTTAAAAATTTCAGATCTGACGTGGCTTCCTTTAACCCCTGGAGATCACGACTTGTCTGTGCGGCTTCTCTCCTCATGGCCCGGAATTCAATCTGGATGTCTTCTTGCGAGTGGGCGTTATCCTTGGTTGAATCCCCCATGGTTTTCTTCAACCCTTCAATCTCCCGATTGAGATCTTCGCGAAGCCCTTGAATCTTCTCTTCCATCAAATCCGTCTTCGCTCTCGTACATGTTGCCATCGGATCTCACCATTCTGATACCAATTTGATACGATCCGGTAGATTGATCAATCAAATCAGCGATTTAAAGGTGAAAAAATGTAAAAAGAGGAATTTTTATAAGGAATTTCACGAAGAACAAAGATAATTAGATCTCGTTGAAGAGGAGACCCTCTCTCTTACCTTTTAATTGAACGGAAATAAAAGCCTAAAACACCTTCACAAGACGCCTAATTGTTCTTCACAAAATAAGCATAAAAATGAAAAGAAGACTAGCCCAAGATTAAATAGAAAAAGAGGGAATTACTAATCTAGTCTGAAAAGACTAGAATACCCCTAGATAACTGGATTGCCAAACCACGTCTCCATGTCTCCTGCGCCGGCAATAAGTCATCCAAGTGGGACTCGGGTGCGGCGTGCGATGCGACGGCTAGGGGTGCGTCCGCATCAATTTGCTACCATTTAAATACAAAAGTTTAAAATGAAGAACAAACAAAAAAGGAAAAAATCAAAGAGAAAAAAGCTTAAATAGAAACAAAAGTAAAAAAGAATAGAACAAACAAACAAAAAAGAAGATTTAAATATAGATTTTTACAGAAAGAAATACCCAAAAAGAAAAAAGTTAAAGAGGAAACATAGAAATTGTGAGAAAAAATATAGGGTGAAACGAAAAAATTTAAGGTAGTTTTTGAAACAGAAAGTTAGAAATAGAAAGATAATTTAGTCATTTTCTATTTTTCCGTTAACATCGTTATGGTAGTTTTAGAAAACTAGAAAGCTTTTAGCAGTTAATTTACCCCTTGTCAGTATCCGATAGTTTACGAAAATTTAGCCCTTGTCAGTAGGGATCTATAAATGTATACTAGTACATACATACACCAATCATTTCATCTGTAACTGCATTTTACAATTGCAAAAACCCAATAAATGCTGGATTTAACACTAGTAATTTGCGATTTATGCTCATGGAACTATTCCCAAATCTAATATCAGTAAGGTTTTTTAGATCAAAGTTTGAAATTATGCTTTCGGTCTCAATATCAGTTAGTGGTTTATAGTACATGTATTGGTTGTACTGAAAATATCAGGCGATGCATTTGAAAATATTATACTCTAGGCATTAATCATGTTAGCTCAACATGGTTGATAGTTCCAAGTAAATCTCCATCTTTTGAACGTGTTTCACTATCCATAGATCTATATCAACCAAGATATTATCTTCTCTTTTTCTAACCCACTTCATCAGCATATCATCTTCGCCAATTATCTAAATCAATTAATTCAACTTCATTATGTTTTCGTTTCAAAGGTTAATATCTTAGCCTCATATTACAAACGCAACAACCCGAAATCATGTGTCTTGCCCATCTTAAAAATTTTCACCCAGTGTTAATTAAAAGATGTCTCTTTTTATTCCTTATACAAATCCAATCCGAAATGCTAATGTGTATCATTATCAACCAATTTTCTATACCTAAATTTTGACATTTAAATTAGATTTTTTTTAACCGCTACATGAAAGAAAATAGAATTTCACATTTTGGTAATTCAAATTGTGTATCTCCTCTTATACCAGATGTTATCAATTAAGATCAATGGTACTGTCAAGTTTCAGATAGATCGTTATTGCATACTAGAACTTCGATATGATACGAGCGATCCCCCCCCCCCCCGGGGGGGGGATTGGGGGGGGGGGGGGGGGGGAATCATCTAAGTCACACCACATTAGTCCATCAAGCTAGTTTCTACATCATGCCCTGAGGCACTTAGAGAAGCCTAAAAAGTGAACCACCAAACTCGACGACATTGGAAGTTCACATGTTGAAAGATTCAAAGGTTGACTCCTGACAACTGTGGATGCTACCAATTAAGTCACACCACATTAGTCCCTCAAGCTAGTTTCTACATCATGCCCTAAGGCAATTAGAGAAGCCTAAAAAGTGAACCACCAAACTTGACGACATTGGAAGTTCACATGTTGAAAGATTCAAAGGTTGACTCCTGACAACCGTGGATGCTACCAATTAAAGCACATAATGTGAGGTTATGAGAAATTATGGAAATGGATTGGTAGCTTCAAGCTCTGGGAATAGTTATGAATCTTATGATAGCAGTGGTGGGCATTACAAAAGTTATGTAGGTACCTGGAGTGATGGAAACACAACAGAGCAACGCCAACGGTGTGTGGGACAGGTAGAACCGTGGTGGGAAAGGAAAACCCAATATGGGAATGGAGATCCCGGAGCTGCACCAGGCTAAGTTAATTTAAAAAATAAGAGAACAGACACAGACAATGTCTAACTTTATTACCGTCTTTACTTCAGCTTAACCTTACTGTTGTCAGCTAATTTGGCAGAGATAATAATAAAGGGACCAATTAGATATAACATAAATGTGTTGGGGGACAAAATAACCACTACAAAGAAGTAAGTGACTAATATTAAAAAATGTCGATATAAGGGACCAATGTGTAAAAAGATCTATCAATAATTCCAATAAATATTAGACATGGATGTCCAATTTTTGTCTGACCTTGGCAAACAACTTATAGATCCAACATCTATTATATAACTGAAACTACATGTCATAATGCAAAAAAAACAGCTGGAAACTTCAAGAACAATAAACCCAGCAGGCATTAGAATGCGTAAGCGCATATCAGCTCACCTAATGACCTAAGACTTAAGAGATTAGCTAAATGAATAGCGATAGAAATTTAACTCGTGTCTCTACTTCTTTGGATCCATTTAGTAATATCAGGCTAGCTACATATTCGGTAGAAGTGAGCATTGTGATTAGGATAACTTGATCGTATGTTGTAATCACATGACAAAGACAGAATTAACTGATCAAGAAGTATATATTACTTAGAAAGATGTATACAAGTATGAAATACATATATGCTTTCGGTATTTGCTCATGTAAAACCTAGATGGAACACTATGTGATTGTGCAATACCTTTAAAAGTGACTGAAAATTTTATAAGCTGCTATAAAATTATCAGCTTTCAGTTCCAACCTGTTGAGCAAGTAGAAAAAACAATGACTGACATATGAGCAAAGTTGAAATGAAGTAATTGAGATCAACGAGTGGAAATTTGATAAAGACAAGATAAGATGGTAAAGAAACTTGTTTTTAATAAAAGATAAGTTGAAGGAAAATCACTGGACTAAGTAGTGGACTTTAATGAGTGTGCCAGTTAGTAGTAGTATGACCATAGTTGAAGAAGCAGCTGAAACTGGGAGGGGACCAAAGTTATCCTCAAAAAGGCACAGAAATTGCTACTTTAATGGAAGAGGTGATCCCTAATATTAGCTCAATGAAAAAGAGGATTCATGTGGCCAGCCAAAAAAGAGGATAAAACTTGGTTATTGTTGTGAAGTAGATGGATACACCAATATCCAAACACTAGTGGAACTCATTGCAACCGTACATATTCTGCACACTGTTATTCAACAGATCGATACTCTAAAACGTGAAATAACTTTTCGATTATTTTATAGAAGATAAGCAGCTGATCTCGTGATCACACACAATTCTGAGCGGAAAAAAAATCCCATATATGAGTTAAAAAGGACATTCCTTAAGCAGCAGCATTATTAACATACAAGAAAAGTTCATAGAATGCAATCTTTATAGTGACTTGTATTCTACAGGAATACAAATATGAAACAGATTCCTACTTGTTGAGCAATATGTATACATATCAGTGTTTTAAATATCGAATATCGGTCGAGTATCGGCTTGAAAATTTTGATTTTGGATTGCGGATATCGAGGATATATCGGGAATATTGACTAAATATCGAAATGTCATATCGGAGGCTAAAAATGATGTCATATGCAAGCATAGATGTATCTTAAAAGATATAAACTATATAAACTTAAATGTGTATACTTATATCATTAAACGTGAATGCTGGCCATTCACCCGTTAAAATTTTTTTAAGTAGTCACAAACCAAAAGAGTACAGTACCTACAAAATATGATTTCATATTATATTAAGCAGTATGATATCGTTTTAATAACATAACTACGTTGTTAACTATTAAACAAAAATTAATTAACACTTTAACAGCTATTACACACAACTAATATGCATATTACATTAATGGGAATCATGGGATGTCAATTTTTGATTAGCTATCATAACAAATGAGACTCAGCAGTAAGATAATATCATAATAGAGCTATAAAATCAATTGAAAGCCTGAAAGTTAGAAAAAATCAGCATGCTATTATCATCAAGACATTTATCCATGAAATTTATGTCACCAAGAGATAACATTGTTTGCTAGCCTATATTATAGATAACATTGTATGCTAGCATATCTTATATATCAGTTTTTCTGAGTTAAAATTACTTGCAGATTTGAGAGCAAAAGTGGGGAAAAGTGTCGAACAGTCAAAGAGAGAAAAGGTGTTGACTGATTCACTATTTGTCAACTGCAAACTAAAGACTGAAGCATATAAAAGAGCGGCAACTACAAATTGAAGAAAATAAAAATCAACAAAAATTGAAGAAAAAAGAAGCCGATCAATTTTATGCGAAGACTGCAAACGGAAGCGGATCAATCCTCACCTTTGGACTTAGGTCGAAGAGAGAGCCGTGTCCTCAGTCGAAGAGAGAGATAGATGTGTTGTCGGTCGAAGAGAGAGGGAGAGTCGCGTCGTCGATCGAACCGTCGAAGAGAGATAGAGCTGCGTCGTCGATCCAACCGTTGAAAAAAGAGGGAGAGCTGTGTCATTGGTCGAAAAGAGAGGGAGAGCGTCATCGGTCAAAAAAGGAAGAGCGGCAAAACCGTCGATCTAATATAGAGGTAGAGCGGTGAAATCGAAGTGCGAGAAAATTAATGCTTTTGGCCATTCCTCTCACGACTATCCCTTTATATGTGGGTATCGGGTCGGATTGGGTAACGAATTACAAACCTGAACCGTCACCCGACCCGCTAGAAAAAAACCAAAACCCGGCCAATATTTCGAAGTGATATATCGGCCCCGCAACCGCTATTGCAGCCGATATCGGCAAAAAAAACGAAAAACGCAATTTATCGCACTATATCGTACCGTCCATGTTTAATTTCCGATATTGCGGCAGATATATCGGATATCGGTCCGATATTTAGAACACTGATACATATACGCATGTGGTTTTCATTTCCAGAATATAGAATACAACTACTGGTGGAACAGAAGAACAGCTACACGCCAATGTACTGAAATTGTAACATATATTTGCGCCATGGTGACCTAACAAATTGAAGACAAGTGCAACACTTCAATGGTAACTGTCCATCCACAAAACAACTGAAGTGATAGCAAAGTTACATTGTATCATACAACTGATCAATGTTGAACATAACCATATTGTGAAAAATAATTTCTAAACAGCTTATTATCTTAAAATAATGGCGAAAATGCATTGGTATAATCAGCATTACTGGTTCAGAAACTTACTGAAACTTCTTGGAATTCATCCAAATTGGTTGCAACTGTTTCCCATTGGTATGATACACGAAGGGGGGATGTGGCCCCTCTTGCCTTCTCTTTTTTCACCTCAGTCTGTCTGATTTCACGATATAATCGGTGCCCAATTAAAGGATCATCTTCATACCTAATAACAGGAAGATAGAAGAATACGTAAATAAATGTAAATAAATATCGTTTACAATCCTGGAAAAGTAAATTTTGACAATGCATATGTAATGAAAAATCCACTATTTTCGTTTTTTTCCACTTTCATCATACAAATAGTATAATACAGTGGAATTTATGAGCAATAATAACCATGAAGTTGCATGTATTTTACCAATACGAGATCCCTTGAGAATCGCCCCCAATCCGTTCTCTCCGAAACATAGAAAGTTGGATGCCATGTTTTAGAGAGTTTTCTATATAACTTCTAATGTCTTCTTGCTGCAAAATATAATAAAGAGTCACTTAGTCCTGCATGTCGTAGAAAAATGAATCATTTCGAGTGACAACTATGGCGTAAACCATGAAGGAAAATGGAAAAGTGTGAGTATGAATGAGTGGGTAATAGGAAAACTATAACTTTTAGATCAGAAGATGGCCTTATATGTTTGATCAACTTATCAGGGTAAAGACTGGACGCTTGAAACAAAAATAAAATTTAGGGAAGTCTATCCAATTATACTACTAGTACTTAACTCAGAAAAGAGAGAGTGTACGGATTATTAAACTAGTATCCCTTTGGATCATATGTGTAATAGGTTGGTTAACATCAGGAAGCATATTATAGATCTAATACTGGAATTTTTCATTCCATTTTAGATGCTAAATGATTATTTTACTACCAATAACCATGGCAGTATAACTTGACCAGTTGCTGAGCAACACATGAAAGAAGAGAGGAAAAACACATGGACAAGTTGACCACAGAAGGTGTTCGTTGGCACAAGGACACCAATATGGTCAACATATCATATAGACACACAACAAAATCCAAAAATAACAAAAAAGAAGAGAAATGACATGTCTACATGCAGCCAATGCGTGCATGTCAGGCATGAAATAGCCTGTTGATTGAAGTGTACATGCTACAAACCAGAAGCTTAAGCTCCACTTACATGTTATGGAGGATGTTCGGTGAGTAGCTGCTCGGTGTTAGTAGTAACAGATGAGACAGCGAGGGAATAAAATTGACAAATTGGCTACAACTGCAAGAACCTAGGTTTGCTTTAATATAAATGGCGATGTCAGAATGTTAGATGAGCAGCTGCATGCTGATAATCATATACATATAGCCTAACTAGATCACAAGAACTAGAGCGTCCATTGCTCATAAAAATAATCAAGACTTCTCCTCTAAAAATGGGGTTGCTACAGTGCGATGCAAGGTGGAGATGAAAATGGAGTTTCAACCTGATGAAAATTTCATAGGATCTTGTGCCAAAATTTTCAATCGCCAGGCAACTATGAGCAAATAAAGCTTTCTCACAATCCTAGAAGGTCAGTTGGCAGGTAATAACAACTGATCATGCAGTGTTCATACAACCATGGTAGAAATTGCGTTTATTTCCAGTATGCAAGAGATGAGAAACAGATTAAACCAAATGGTGGCACTTGCTAAGGTAAAATGGGGCTGCACTTGCAGTCCATATATGCTTAAATGACATCGTGTCTTTAGAGCTGTTTAAGTTTATATATACAAATAGAGTACTTAGTATTTATATATGGATCCTACAATGAAATTGAAGAACAGGATCAGTAATTACTGAATATGGTATAAATTTTCCCTAAGCAAAACTCCCTCCTAACCATAACTAGAGTCATATGTTTGTCAAGACTTCATTTTTCACAATATGAAAGCAAAATAATAAAAATCAAGGCACCAGAAGCTTTGGCCACCCATGGATGCTTTAAACAATAGAGTTGAAAAGGACCATTCTGTAGTTAGATGATTATCCATCCAACCCGGCTCAACGAGAAAGTAACTACAAAGTATTCTCCACTGAAGCATCTGGCTGTTAGCAATTGTTCTTCACGCAAGAATCTGATGATTTGACTTCAACCTCGAAGGAAGTTGCTGTAAAAAGTAAAGACCATGTGATCCAATGATAATATAACTTAAACAATGGTAGGATCCGCTAGGGTTTGATGTAGAAAGTTTTTTTGATGGAAAGGTGGGATTTTTGGTGGAAAGGAAGGATTTTTAGTGTTAAAGAGAAGGATTTTGGCGAAAGATGGAATTTTTATTAATAATATGCGGAAAATGAAGAAATACAAATGATATTTGAGTTCTTTCGAGAGGAACTCGTTCTCCCTTAGCCACGTTCAAAAGATAGACCGCGCTCTCAAGCTTCTATTCGAGGCAAAGCCGCAACCTCCCACAAAAGAGTCTCTTCTCTCAAAATTCAACACGATACCTCCCTAATTCCCTAACTTCCATATAAATAATAAATGAAATATAAAATTGCAAAATAACCTTAAAACTGAAAATTACGAAAAATCACCTAGAAAACTGAAACTTACTAAAATACCCATAAAACTTCAAATTTTCCAAATCTTTCTTTTTCATACATAGAATGTGGTCTCATCATTACTCTGTCCCCGAAAATCCACCTTGTTCTCAAGGTGGTGCATGAAATCTCGGGGTGATCTACTCCAAGTACAGGTGCTCGTTTCCTCCTGGTTCTTCTCCATCCACCGCCTAGTCTTCACCTGCTATCAACAGCTGGAGAGTGTGGTTGTGACAACAATGCCCCGGGTTGAATTTCTCATCGTAGTTGAAGCTCAACTCATCTGCCTGCTTTTTTTCTCATCTCAGCATCTGTCATGAGCATGTACTGTCTTTCCTATCATGGCTCATTGTTCTTCTCCTTACTGGGCTGGTCTCTCCCTGCTGGTGCCTTTTGTAACCCCATTATTTCCTAGCTACAAAGATTGGATCACTCCAAGCCCCCTTAGACATCCGTTCCCCTGCGAAACAGTCCTTTACCAACTGAGCTAAGTCTATCGTTTACATCAATCCCACTGGCCTATGGATGCGGAATTCTTCACGGATGTTCGCCTTAAGCCTCTTCATGAAGCTCTCCTCCAAGATCTCCTCTGGAATGTCCCTCACTCGTCCCGAAGATGCCTCAAATTTACTTCTATACTCCCTGACGGATCCATTTTACTTGAGTACCAGCAAATGCTCAAGTGGATTTCATCCATGAGTATCTCGAAACGTATCCACCAAACAATCCTTTAGCTCCTTCCATGAGTGTATAGTTCGACTCTGCTCCCTTCACAGAAATCAAGAGAGCGTCTCCCTTTCAAAACAGACGTCGACCGTCTCCAGTTTTGCATCTCCGTTAGGCGTGTCACCGCAAAGAGTCTCTCAACTCGATAGATCCATCCATAAGGATCATCTCACTCGAACAGCGGTATCTTCAGTTTTCTTACTCTGCCATCAACCCCAAGCCGCTCATGGTCCACTCGCCCTCATGCATGTAGATAGTAAGGGGATGATATTAATTATCGCGACGTACCTCTCTGCATCGCCCATAGCCCCTCAAAGAGCTGTACCTCTGTCGCCATTATAGTCCCAGTCATTCTCCTACCAAGTGTAGTCATCAACATTATCCTTAAAGCCCGAGTCCTCGTCATAATCACCCGGAAACTCCTCGTAAGCTGGAAGTACTCGGCGTCGACGCCTCTTTGCCATGTACCGAGGTTCATGAAGCCATGTAACTCCTTGAAGTCATCCTCAGGTCTTGGAAGCAGCTGAGAGTCATCATTGGGGTCTCGACGGGCCATTCGAAAGCCTTGAGGCCGCTGACGGGCATGCTGATGCTCGGTGGGCCTATAGCGGGCCTACTAGGGATCGGCAGGGCCCTTGCAGTGGCCTGCGGCCCTGCAAGTGACCTGCAAGGTGCTGTCAGCCCTGCAGTGCACCGCAGGGGCTGGGCCCTGTAGACGCCCACATCGCAGTTTATCGCCCTCCACCTCGCCTTCGTCGTCCTCTCGAAGTAGTTGTCGGCGTCAGAGAGCAAACCATCGACGTATTCCTCCGCTTTTCCTTTTCCATTCTCCAAAGCTTTCGCCTTCAGAACTTAAGATCCTAAGGCAAATTGTTGAGCTAGTTTTTGCGCGAAATTTTTCAATTTTGCATCCATCCGCGGCTCAAGACATCCATCGCCACTTTCATCGAAGACTTCATTGATTCCACCGACTTGAAACGCTCCTCCATGGTTTTCTTCAAATCTTTGATTTTGTTGTCGTAATTTTCCTCGAAAGCTTCAAACTTTTCCTTCGATCTCGTGCCCGCCATGAGGATCGAACTGCTTTAATATCATATTGATAGAATCCACTAGGGTTTTGATATAGATAGTTTTTTGGTGGAAAGATGTGATTTTTAGTGGAAAGGAGGAATTTTTAGGGTTAAAGAGGGTGATCTAAAGGGAAAGATGAAATTTTTATTAATACTAGGCTGAAAATGAAGGCATATAAAAGCTAATTGAGTTTTTTCGAAAGTAACTCGCTCTCCCTTGGCCACGTTCGGGAGTTGGACCGCTCTTCCAAGCTTCTATTCGAGGCGAAGCCACAACCTCTCACAAAAGAGCCTCTTCTCTCAAGATTCAACACGATACCTCCCTAACCCCCCTCACCCCATAGTAAATAATAAACTAAAAATATAAAATTACAAAAATAACTCTAAAACTGAATATTATGGAAAAAATCCTCTAGAAAACTGAAAATTACTAAAATACCTATAAGACTCCAAAATTTCCAAACCTGCCATTTTCTTCATAGAATGTGATCTCATGAAACAACCCCTAAAAATTCCACCTAATTCCTCAAGGTAGTGCCGTCAATCGAACAGGTCATGCCCCGGATCCATATAAACCCCAAATTCAACTCGGATCCAACCCAACAAAAACCGTGTTTAGATATGTGTGGATCTGATCTTTATAGGATCCAACACATCTAATATGGTCCAATTAAAACGTGTTCAAATATTCTTGGAAAAAGTTTTTGAGTAGGAAAAGGGAATGGTTTGAAAAGGTGATCTCCTCTCCTCTTTTCTTCCATAATGATCTTCTAGTTATCGGTATACTCATACAACTTTTCCCGATTGTATTACTCATGATCTCTATATCTACCAAAAAAATTTTACTCAAGCGCAGATGCTGAAGGCTCAGAAGCTGGTGTTGATCGCCGCCAGGTGGAGGAGCCTTCGCGGCTCCATCATCAAAAGCCATAATCCTCACCCTAAACACTCAAAAGCTAAGTATCGAAATAACCGTTGCATTTCAACTAAGGCCATTGGATCGTGGAGTTTGAACGAGCGCACTTCT
>JAULAV010007226.1:0-25000 GCA_030789695.1 Scilla litardierei
AAATTGAAGCATGATAATCTAGGGGTCAACCAAGGACATGTATATAAATCAAAATCACAAAGTAGAAGCACACCAAACAGCTAGCTACGGCACACGACTCACATAAAAGCAGAGTGAACCCACGGAGCATGAAATGCAATAGGACTCGGCTTCCCAGGGTTAGTGAATGTGATTATCGTAGCTAAGCTAAGTGTAAGTGTGATTTTGTGGCAATTCATCATGTGGGGTCATCTCTAGGAGAGGGAGAATAAAAATAAAGAAAGAAAAAGAAAATACGATAAAACCGACTCAAAAATGAGGAAAAAGACACAACTGACGCACAAAGTGCGATTCCCCCAAGTTGAAACTTGCATTGCCCTCAATGCACTAGTAGTAAATACGGGAGGGCAAAGAAAATGGGGGGAAGTACGCACCGGCACAAAAATGTGAAAAACGGGAAAAACACACCAACGAAATAGAAAAATAAAAAGAAGGAAAAATAAACACACAAAATAAAAGATAGGAAAGCACATCCAAACGACACATATATAAACAGGCACACCACAACGACATCATACAACAAAATACACAAAAATCGATTTCCCCCAAGCTAAACATGACAATGCTAGCAAAATGATATGATCAATGTGATGCAGAAAAATGCTAGGGGGAAGTCAATTAGAGCTGATGTCGGTAGAATGGTAGGGAAATGGTGAGGAGGGTGGGGAGTAGTGGATGAAAGAATGTTGTGAAGACGAAGGAGAGGGTGTGCCGACAGGAGAAGGAAGGGCAACCGGCTGGAGCACTGGTGGGTCGAAATTTATTGGTGGATCGTGGTGGATAATGATGGCACCGGGTGAACCCACACACGGGTGCCAATCTGGAGGTTCCAAGGGTGAAAAATGTACGAGTGTGGCGTACCAAGGATCCAGGTAGAACTCCCACGGTAAATGAGAAATTCGAATGGGGAGTCGCTCATAAGATGATGGTGGGAGGATGGCAAATGGAGTATTATCAGGACAATAGAGGTAGACTGCACGTTCCTCACCGAAAGGAGCGATCATACCGATATCGATCAAGTAGTCGCGATCGATAAGCTACGTCCTGGTAAAATAGGGAGGTCGGGAGGCAGCCTCAAAACACAACTGACAATAAGAGTGATCATCCCACCACAGCAGATAGATCCAGAAGTTGCGTGGCTAACAGATAAAATCTCGTAGATGATCCAATGAGTGGTGTTAATGGGGAAAGGTACATGACCATGGATCCTGTCGTGGGACATGGTGTAAAGAAAGAAAAGCTCATCCTTAGATACAGTGGAAACATCTACGCGGGAAAAGATGCTGTTGGCAAGGAGGCAATGGGCGAAACAGTAACATGGATGTATGATGTAGGAGGCAAGTGCCCCCGATGGAAAGGTGGTATACCGGGTGAACCGTTGCCAAACACCATCGTCTCGAAAGTAAGAAAAGAAATCAGACCGATCACGAGTTGAACATTCAACATGACGATCGGGGTGAGGGAAATTCAGCAAATTGTTAAGCTCGGTAAAATTCATAGAAAAATCAGCATTGAAAGCGCAGAAAGTGAAACCACAATCGGACACTTCGAGAGAACTAAGGAACTCGAGTGTGAGATTCCGGTGGGTGTGGGCATGGGCACGCAGAAGGAAATCGTAACCAATGCAATTAAAAAGTTTGATGATGCCCCTAAAGAGTATGAGAGATTCGAGCGTGGGGGAATCAACAAAAAGGGTAGGTCGCATGGGGCGATGAAGCATGGCGTGCAGACGTGCAGATTGCTCTTCAGAAGTTGGGTTAATGCCCAAGAAAGATGGGGGAAAAGGGCCATGTAGGGGATGTCTCTGTGATGATGAGGCAGTCTTTGTTCCCTTCCTAGACATGGTAATGACGTGGGGGAAGAATGACAAAGTGGGGGAGGGTGTCTACGATGATGATAAAGCAGATGAAGCAGGTAGACACAAATTCAAGACATTGCATATAAGGAAAGAAATATGAAGAGTGGAAAGAGGTTACCCAGCAATGATGCAAGTCCAAGCTCCTGAAAGATCCCACGCCATATGAGGGAGCGATTTGGGGAGCTGCAGCTCGCTGATCCTTCAAGAAATGAAATTTCGAAAATTGGGTGCTAGGGTTAGGGTTTGGATGATTTGAGGGTGAATGTGGTTGGTGGGAAGGGTATTGATGGTGGGAGAGTGTGGGGAAAGGTGGGGGTATGGTCTTAGGGGTGGAGGGATTGATGGAGGAGATCAATGTGGAAGATGGAGAGATGGATCGTGAGACTGGAAGTTCGGAAGTCGGGTGAATGAGATCGGGTGAGGGGTAGTGTATATAGAGGGTTAGGCGAACCGATCGGATGAGATTTCACCCAATCGGGTTGGTTATTTTTGAAAAATTATTGCGAACCAACAGCTACAGGTTAACCGATCGGGTGAGACTTCACCCGATCGGTTGGCCGCTTCCCAATTTTCCCGAGAGCACTGTCATTTCACCCGGTCTTCCACCCGATCACAGCTTGTTTTCAATCGAACGGTTGATTTAACTCCAAAATTTCCCGAGAGCTCTGGTATGTTCGCACGATCTTCCACCCGGTCAGCCTCATATGTCACCCGATCAGTTCGCTGATGCGTTGATACATCCCATCCTCAGATACGGCTCACCCGATCGGTTGATTCATCACCCGATCGGTTGAGGGTGATTTGCTGCACATATACAAAAATCAACTCAGTCTCCCGATAAAGATTCCCATAGCATTATTTATTCCCTAAAAATTAGTAGACTAATTCTAAATAGAGAAACAATATGAGTTTAGAACATGGGTTGCCTCCCATGAAGCGCTTGGTTATAGTCGGTAGCTCGACTCCTCATTTCGTGATCAATTCGGATCCAGAGGATTTGTAGATGAGCCATCGGTCGTTGAGATTCCGACCGGAGAGATTGCTGGTTCACTGATCGCATAATGTTTTAAACGCTAACCATTGACTTTGAACGGTTCATCTCTCTCCATTATCTCAATTGCTCTGTGGGGGAAGATCTTGGTGACTCGCTAGGGTCCCGACCACCTAGACTTGAGCTTTCCGGGAAAAAGCCTCAGTCTCAAATTGAATGGGAGAACGAAGTCTCCTTCCTTGAATTCTTTCTTCAAAATGGGCTTATCATGCCACCGCTTCAACTTCTCTTTGTAGATTCGGGTATTTTCGTAAGCGTTGAGCCAGATCTCGTCAAGCTCACTCAGTTGTAGCTGTCGGTGGTTTCCTGCCTCCTTGGCGTCGAAATTCAGATTCTTGACGGCCCAAAACGCCTTGTGCTCCAATTCCACAGGTAGATGACATGCCTTCCCGTAGACAAGCCGGTATGGGGTTGTGCCGATCGGAGTCTTGAATGCAGTCCTGTAGGCCCAGAGCGCGTCTGGAAGTTTCGATGACCAATCCTTCCTAGAGTTAGCCACAGTCTTCTCCAATATGATCTTTATCTCTCTATTTGAAACTTCCACCTGGCCGCTTGTCTATGGGTCATAGGCACACCCGATTCGGTATTGCACCATGTAATTCTTCAAAAGAGCTTCGAACTTCTTCTCTATGAAGTGGCTCCCTCCGTCGCTGATTAAGACTCGAGGCACGCCGAATCTCGAGAAAATATTGTTTTGAAATAATTTGGCCACCACCCGGGAATCATTAGTGGGACTAGCTATCGCTTCTACCCACTTGGACACGTAATCCACAGCCACCAAGATATACTGATTTCCTGAGGACGAGGGAAACGGCCCCATGAAGTCAACCCCCCAAACATCGAAGATCTCGACTTCCAAAATGTAATGCTGAGGCATTTCGTTCCTTTTGGAGATGTTTCCCGTCCATTGGCATTTGTCGCAAACCTAGACATACGCGTATGTGTCCTTGAAAAGAGTCGGCCAATAGAATCCACTCTGGAGGATCTTCGCCGTGGTCTTGTAGGCACTCGCATGGCCTCCACACTGTTGATCATGGCAATGAGAAATTATGGAGGCAGCTTCTATTTCGGGAATGCACCTCCATATCACCCCATCATTGTAGGTCTTGTACAAATAAGGGTCATCTCAATAAAATTTCCGGACCTCGTGAAAGAATTTCTTCTTCTGCTGATAGCTCACATTGTGGGGGACGATGGCGCATGTTAGATAATAGGCGATGTCGGCATACCACGGAGTCCAAACAGAAGAGATAGAGAAAAGATGCTCGTCAGGGAGCGAGTCTTCAATTGGAGTAGCATCCTGATCAAGAGTAGGCATCCTGGACAGGTGGTCGGCAACAACATTCTCCGCCCCTTTCTTATCCTTGATCTCCAGGTCGAATTCCTGGAGGAGGAGAATCCACCTTATGAGGCGCGGCTTGGCTTTCTTTTGTTCAAAAGGTATTTGAGGGCGGCATGATCCGTATGCACGATTACCTTGGCACCCACAAGATACGGCCGGAACTTGTCCATGGCATGGATGACGGCCAGCAATTCCTTCTCCGTGGTCGTATAATTTCTTCGGGCTTCGTCGAAGGTCTTGCTCGTATAGTATATAACGTGCAGATTTTTGTCCTTCCTCTGTCCCAAGACGGCTCCAACCGCATAGTCTCTAGTATCGCACATTAACTCGAAAGGGAGGCTCCAGTCGGGCATCTGAATCACAGGTGTGGAAATGAGGGCTTGCTTCAAAAGGCGAAAAGCTTCTATACACTTGTCATAAAAAACGAAAGGCGTATCCTTCACGAGGAGTTGGGTCAAGGGCCTAGAAATTTTAGAGAAGTCTTTTATGAACCGGCGGTAGAATCTCGCGTGCCCTAAGAAACCACGGACTCCCCGAAGGTTAAGTGGAGGTGGGAGCTTTTTGATCACATCTACCTTTGTCTTATCCACCTCAATCCCCTTGAAGAAATGACATGCCCCAACACGACTCCTTCTTGGACCATAAAGTGGCACTTTTCCCAGTTCAGAACTAGTCCTTTATCTTGACACCTTTCGAGGACTTTAGTCAGGTTGTGGAGACACGAGTCGAACTCCATTCCATAGACAGAGAAATCATCCATGAAGATCTCCATTATATCATGGGAGTAATTGGAGACGATTGCGGACATTAATCTTTGAAATGTAGCCGGGGCATTGCAAAGCCCAAACGGCATTCTCCTGTAAGCATACGTCCCAAATGGACAAGTAAAAGTTGTCTTCTCCTAGTCTTCATTGTCGATGGGAATTTGCAGAAAGCCAGAGTATCCATCCATGAAGCAGAAGTAGTTGTGCTTTGCCAGTCTTTTGAGCATCTGATTAATGAAAGGGAGAGGATAGTGATCTTTCCTTGTAGCATTGTTCAATTTCCGGTAATCGATGCACATCCGATACCCGGTGATGGTCCTCGTGGGAATGAGCTCATTTTTCTCGTTACGAATGACCGTCATTCCTCCCTTCTTGGGCACAACGTTCACCGGGCTAACCCATCGACTTTCGGAGATAGGGTAGATAATCCCGGCCTGGAGGAGTCTAACAATCTCCTTTTTGATAGCTTCCATCATGATGGGGTTCAATCTTCGTTGCGGCTCGATGGAAGAAGCTTGCTCATCTTCAAAAAATATCCTGTGCGAGCAAAGTCCCAAGCTCAGTCCCTTCAAATCTTCGATTGCGTACCCGAAAACTTTTTTAATTCTTTTTAAAACACCGAGTAGTCTGGTCATTTAGTCTTCAGGCAGCGAGGAGTTCGCTATGACTGGCAGCGTTGAATCCCCCCAACTATTCATACTTCAATCGCGGAGGTAACTCCTTCATCTCAACTTCTTGAGGTCCTGACACATATTTGTCAAGCTAAGCATCCTCCAGTGAAAGGACTTCTTCCTGGGTCTCCTGGAAACTAGCATCCGGAATTTCACTCCCAGCCGTGGTTTCGCACGGCGAAGCTTTGCAAGGTAATGAGGGGACTACGGAGGAAGGCTCTGGGTCTTTCTCAAGTTCACGATAATCATCCGGGAAGAAGGCTTCAACACGAAAACAGGTCTCAACAGTTGATAGTTCTCCACCACTACTGTCAGCTCCCTCATGGTCCCAAGATTCAAGATGCTCTATAGAGGTCTGTAAGGATAAGATAGATTCCTGCTCAACACACCCAACAAACTCTGCCTGATGGTCCTCTAGACAATCCTCCCCATAGGTGTACAACTCTTCCCCACTGAATTCTGAACTGGGCATGTCAATAAGCATCACTTCATTGGAAGGGAAGAAAATTGTCGTGTCGGGATGCTGCTGAACATCATGATTCCTCTTTTGATTTTTCACAGCAGTCGATAGAAAGGAAAGGACGTTCGAAGCGCTTAAAGATTTTGTGAGACTCTGGGCTAAACAGCTGATGTGGTATGCATGTGCCCAGATATCGCCTGAAACGGCACACGACATGCTTGTTGTAAAGTAGAGAACCTGCAAGAAAAGGAGAGAGAGACTGCACGGATAGAGAGCACGTTAATAGCACGGGTTGTATGAACGGAGGAATAAGAAGTAGTGATGGATGTATGACGACACAGTCTACCAACCCCTGTACAACGAATATATACAATATGTGCAAGTAAAATCAAAAAATAAGTAGAATGCGAAATTTATCGCGAGGTGAGGATGTGAACTAGTCTCTAGGGTTCACAATGTCCTAAAATAAACAAGCACGTTGCCTCCCCGGCAATGGTGCCATAAAGCTTGACGTCCCCTAGATTTAGCAATATTGGCAATAGGATCGAGGATACCAGATTTAAATATTTATAACCGCAAGCGCATGGTGTTATAGTGTGGCATGGGTGTCGAACTCAGGGAGGCGTGTGTTGTGCTTGTGTCAAGAAGGAACCGGTTCACCCAATGGGTGAGCTAGCCCGAACAATCGATAGGTTGTCACGAAATAGAAATATGGTGGATGTAAGAAGGAAACCTAGGACTTTGGTTTCCACCCTATCACGTGCCCTCTATATTACGAACGACGGATAGGATTACGATTGGACTTTAGGGTTTAATGGTGAGATGTTGCCTCTAAAAGTGATACCTAGCGTCCCATGGGCCCGATATTCCGGTCGATGCCCAGGATGATACGCTAGGACTACCCGGGTTCTGTCGGTGGGCATTCCCATGTCCATTAACACCGACTGACTCCCGGAGCACTAAGCTCGCAACGATTGCTCCCAACATTTCGTTCTGCCGTTCCCACGTGCTAGGATTCAATGTCTACGCTAGGGGTGTGAGCTGTGGCTAGGGGATCAAACGCCAGTTTTATTTCCCCTTGGCCCGATGGTCAAAGGCGGTCTTTCTCCCGCCAGTGACAATAAAACACCCCGCGTAACCATCTAAATTCCCAAACCCTATTGAAATCCTCTTCCTATGGTCGTTCTAGGGAGAACCCACGAAGGGGTTTCCACTAAAATCCTAGATTGGGGAACTACTCACAATTCATGGCGAAAATAGCATCATAATCAAATTCAACCATTGAAATCATAATCAAGCAATAGAAAAGAGAAGCTAATAGTATTAAGAACAATGTATCAAAGTTACAGAATGATCAGAACACTTACAAGATAAAATAAAATTCCAGTCGTTACAAATCCCAAAAGACAGAAAAACAATGTGGATCCGCGTTTTGGAAAACCTAGGTCACTATATATAGAAAATGAGGCCACCCGATCGGTTGAAGCATCAACCGATCGGGTGAGCTGCTAGTCGCTTTGGCCATCGGGCTTCAGAAGCACAAACCGGTCGCTGAGCTGAGCAGTTGGCGTCACCGGGTCGTGAATTGGGGAAATGCGGCTACAGATGAACCGATCGGGTGAGATGTCACCCGATCAGTTGGAATTAAGCTCAAAATAACAGAGAGCTCTGTCGATCTCACCCGATCACTGAACTGATCGGGTGAGCTCCTCTTCACTTCACTCTTGTCCGGGTCGGATACGCATGCATCAACCGATCGGTTGGCTTTGTCAACTGATCGGTTGGGGGCTGATACATGGATTTCTTTGCCGTTTGGCCCCCGGGATCACGCATGACATCTCCCGTTGCTCCGGGGACTCATGATATCTTCTTTGTATGTCCCCAACGCTGGAAACTCCTGCATTTGCACAAAAACACGGAGAAAGTGAAAAGATACAAAAAACACAAAAGAACGGATATGAAACAACGGAAAACAACGAAAAATCACAAAGAAGGCGCGCGTGAATATATAAACTATAAACGCACGTCAATGTACCCAGACCCAAGTCTAAGCTAGCCAGGATAAGTTGTTCTTATTTTATTAAGACACGTGTTCTTGATGAACACAAGTCTGATAAAATTGAAAACATAATGACAGAAGTAGATGAACTGATTCGATCAGATCGAAGAGGTGAGTACTTAGATGTATAGATCTTGCATAATTAAAATAAAATGTGATTTTCTCTCATGTCAAGTCTCTTAACATATTGGATGTGTTGGAGAGCATAAATCGCACTTTGTTAGACATAGTGCGATTCATGGCAAAGTGACTGAGTTACAATCCTACCTCTGGGTTAAGTCCCCGATAGAAATGCCTAGGTTTTGATAAGGTTCTATGAGGACCTTATCAATAAGATATTTATTGAATCAATTGTTAGAAAGTTAAAGGATTACTCGAGTCTCGGGAGACGAAGATTCGAGTTAGACATCATAATTGACGACGGTCTAAGATAACTTCTAGGATGAAATTTAGAGTAGGGACTCTGATTAATAACTTGATGCAATCTGATTAGGCCCGTGCACGTAAATAAATATGGACTTTAGTTTATGTGCCCAAAGAAAATGTTTCTTATTATCTGCATGGAAATCTTCAAGCTAGAAGATAGGTGCAGAAAGAAAGTAGTGAAGTACAACTTGTGTTGGCTGAGAATGGGTTTCATCCTAACTCCTATAAACAGATTATGATAAAACTGTCTCATCAACATATTTGTATATATCTACTCGGACCGAACTCAATGTAAATGCTCATGATAATTATGAAGACTGGAGCATTCATTTAAAGTTCGTTTTCTAAATATGATTTAGAAGAGCAAACTTTTATGAATTGACCAGAGAGTTTTCAAGGTCGGTGGGAGTGAATAAAAGATATGCGAGACATCAAGGGGATGGAACATATTTGATAAAGTGGTCAAAAGAGTTTGACACTTTTAAACAATCTAAAATGACCAGTAACTTTTTAAAATTATTGTCATAAGGTACGATGAGCTGGATGAGATCCAGGAAAATTAAATATTATGGATTCCAAAGGACCAACAGAATTATTTGAATAAGATTCAAATGGTTGGTCTAATATGAACATAGAAACCCCTTAAGTCTATACAGTAGACGGTTTGGCAGATCCACTCACGAAGGCTCTAACACATGAAGTCAAGAAAGACTTATGTGTAAAATACGGTATGAGATACCGGGATAAATGGGCCCGAGTGCAAGCGAGAGATGTAGCGAGATAGGTATGCCCTCGAGGTAATTATCTCTGTGTAATTGTACAAACATGTTGTTCGAAATAACAGTAAGCTGTTTGATATAAATTTATCTAAGTTAATCATAATGTAGTTATCATTAGATCTTAACTTACGTAAAGTCCTGAGACTTAATGCAAGGTCAAACATGTATCGAGATGAGTATCTCGATCATGGGGAAATGTTTGACCATCTGTAGCATAAGTCTAAAAGGGTTCGTGGTCGTAGATGCTTCGAGAAAAGGATATAGAAACATCAGATAGACCATTGTGTCTTAGTTTTCACCGTATAGCGGTGACGATGATCTCATGATCGTTTGACTTGGCAAAGTCGAAGACGAGACACATGTGCTTATTGGAGAATAAGTTCACTAAACGACCCATCAAGAGTTGTCATATGGTTATGATTGACCAATCTATCAATGACAAACTCTTATGATGATAGGCAAGTTGGTCTTATGACTTGAGGTCATTGTACGAACCTGTACGTGAACGATGCTACTTAGATCACTGACCTAGCTTCAAGGCTAGGCTTGTCGAAAGGTCTTTGGTTGGGTGACATTTGAAGCGTACGAGGAGAGTAATGACCAAGAGAGGATTCGTCTCTCCCGGTCAATGGGAGTTAGTGTTGTAGAGTTAGTTTGGTCTTTAGTGAAATCTATGGCCAGATTATGTTGGAAGAAGTCCAACATTATTTGACTAAAGATCGATGTAGACTAACCGGATTCGAGCTATTGGGGTTGACAGTTTGACCATACCCTAGGCTTAAACTAAACGACATAGTTTAGACGAAGAGACTATAACTACGGAATTCATCAAGGACACGGGCAGGGTGGTCCCAACAATACTCATGTCGATGAGTTAACCACATAAGTATGATACAGAAACAGGGACGGCAACTGCTGCTCGGGGTCACTGCCGTCTGGGGCTCGAGCCCTACCTATAGTAGGGTTAGACTGTATGGTCTCACACAGAGTGCGACCTTCGTCTAGTAATAGGTAGAAACATTAGGGATAATATGCATTTTATGCAAAGGATATAACATTGCAAAGAGTTTGTAGTTATCTTCTGCATTCGGGATACATGATCCTGCGTGCAAGTGGGAGATGTTGGGGGATGTATGCCCTCAGATCATTTGTATCTAATGCAAATGATATTTTAAGCTAAGATAGGGGACTATTTTGCATGTGATGCAAAAGAATTTAAATGTGTCTTAAATTGTTTAAGACCGTATTTAATAAAATAAATGCATTGAAAAGGTTACCTGGATGACGGGATCGTTCTGATCTAAATGCAGGTTCAAACCGCGTCAAAAACAGAGTCCAAATGCACAAGTTAGAGCCAAAACAAGTCAGCCCAAACCGTTGGGCTGAACCCAGCGAGAATGGAGGCCCACCAAGCCCGAATTTTCTGGTTAGGGTTTTTGAAACCCGGGATTTTTTTGACGGCTGGATTTTCCATCTTTGAATGGTTTTGGCTAACTTTGAGACGTCATTTGAGGGGTCAAACGACGTCGGATTGACTCGGCATTTTTACCTACGCGGTCACCGTTCAACCATCTTCGATTTGATAGGTTGCATCAAGATTGAAGCTCAACGGTGAGGGAGTTAAAATTCATGGAAGTTTGGCCTTTATGAAAGGCAAACTAACTTGAATTATTAAACTCTAAAAATATAGTCCCACATCGGAAGTGGAGTAAAGGGGAGGGGTCAGTCGCCTATATAAATAGGGGCCTACCCCCTCCTCTAAACTGGTTCTAAGCTCTAGATCTGAGCAGCTCCCAAAAATATTGGAGCACGCTCGGATCTAAGCTTAAATTAATATTCTCTTCTCTCTTAATTTCTGCCTTGCTCCTGAAGGGCTCTAGCAAAGCCACGAAGGGGTTCGGATCCGATCCGGAGTCTTGGTGAAGGTTCACACTCAGGTGAAACTTTTTTCGGCACATGGTTGGCTCGGCGACAAGGGGATTGCTCGCCTCAGGACGCGGAGCGGTTCAGTGCAGGATGGGGAGCAGCTCGGAAGATGGTACGGTACACCTTGCCTGTACCAAGGCATGGTTCAAGGTATGTGATTTAGAAGATTTATTTTAATTATGTCGCAGTAGCTTAGATCCTTCGTGGGGTGGTCAGATCCACCTCAAGTTGGCATAGATCCTGGATAATGGTCTTGATTTTCCTTAGGGCTTCGTTAAAAGGTTTAACGATTTTCTTCCGATGTGCTTTCTTTTGCCTCTATTGTTTGTCTGACTTAGGACGGGCATAGAGATTTGTGCCCTGAGGGTCCATCAAAACCGAACAGATCCGACCCCCTGATGCTTCCTTGTGATGTAGATCTACCTGTCTCGACCCACGTGAGGGTCACTCCTGAGCTTCTTAGCCTCGATCGATCGACCTACAAACCGCTCGAGGGTCGATCGAGCATCGCAAGTCAACGACCATCCATCAACGACCCCGATTCTTCCAACATAGGGTTCCACCCAACTGGCTAACGAGGCTCCGACTCAGCATGAAAGGGTCCACGTTGGCACATTAATTGTTTTGGTCATTTTTGGCCTTAACAGTTTGGCACCGTCTGTGGGAAACATGAATCGACATCCCAGTCAACGAAACGTCTCTACCATGTCGGCTCACCCATCAACACCCTCCGGTAATGCCTTGGCACCTCCTAGCATCAATTCCTTCAACATGATAATGGGAGGTTCTCTACACCCGGAACTATCAACCTCATTACAAAGCTCCTACGTCGAAGGTTGATGACAATATCCATGAGACGAAAGCGCCACAGAGATTCTACACCTTATATATCCTTCTTAGATGAAAACCTAGAGGGTGTAGAACTACCACATGATGATATCGTCATCATCACAACCACCATCAACGAGATCACCGTGAAGAGATTGCTCATCGACACCGGAAGTTTGTGCGATGTGCTTTTCTTCACCATGTTGGAGAGAATGCGGCTGTTTTCAACAGAGTTGAGACCTTGTTTGGGACCCCTTGTAGGATTCACTAGAAATTTTGCCCTAATAGCAGGCATCATCACGCTCCTGGTGACCCTAGGTATGCATCCACGACAGATCACTCGCCTAACCAATTTCATATTGGTGAAGATCAACTCAGCGTACAACAGAATCATCGGCAGACCACCGCTCAACGCTATAGAAGCGGTGGTCTCAACCTTCCATCAAATGATCAAATTCCAAACTTATGAAGGAGTTGGGAAGGCGAGGGGGAATCAGAAGCAAGCCCGGACATGTTACCCTTGTCCACCGCTTTGAGAAGGATGGGACAGACAGATCCAGTCGATCTCAAAGGCAAGGATTAACGGCCCGTTATAGTCGAAGAGATGGAGAACATCTGGATTCTGAAGAAGAAGGGAGGGCTGTCTCCATTGGGTCAATGTTCCCTTTCGACCTTAGGGAGCAGTTGATCGCTCTTTTGATAGAGCATGTCGACATTTTCGCCTGGTCCCCGAGGGATATGCCTGGCATCGACCCCCAGGTAATATCCCACAAACTGGAAGTCGACCCGACTTCCAAACCCATGAAGCAGAAGAAGAGAAACATAGGGGGTGAAAAGATGAAGGCCACAATCGAGAAAGTGGATCGACTTTTGGAGGCGGGCTTCATTTGAGAGGTCAAATACCCCGATTGTCTCTCAAATGTTGTGATGGTGAAGAAGGCGAACGGAGAATGGCGACTGTGCGTCGACTTCACCGATCTCAACAAAGCCTGTTCGAAAGACAGTTACCCCTTGCCCCGGATCGACCATCTAGTTGACAATGCCTCAGGCTATGAAATCCTTAGCTTCATGGACGCTTTCTCAGGATACAACCAGATCCAAATAGCACCGGAAGACGAGGAAAAGAATTCATTCAGTATAGATCGAGGTATTTTCTGTTACACAAAAATGCCATTTGGTTTAAAGAATGCAGTGACCATGTACCAGCGTTTGATGCATTGAGTCTTCGAGGCTCAAAACAGATGAAACCTGGAAGTCTATGTCGATGACATGCTGGTCAAGTCGAAGAAGCTGGTGGACCACGTTGCAAATCTCCGAGAGAAATTTGCACAAATCCAATGCTACAACCTTCGGCTAAACCCTGCCAAGTGTACCTTTGGGGTCCGATCTCCTCGGTTTCATGATGACGAACCAAGGGATAGAGGCTGACCTCGACAAAATCACGACGATCGTGGCAATGAAGGAGCCCTCGACCATCAGAGAGCTTTAGAGACTAAATGTGAGAATAGCGGCTTTGGGCCGGTTCTTGTCTAAGTCGATCGAGAGATCTTTGCCTTTCTTTAAAGAATTGAGAAAGGCGATAGCATCCACCATGAATGGCAAGAGGGTCATCGAATGGGACACGGATTGCAAGAAAGCTTTCTCCGAACTAAAAGAGCACCTCCACAGCCCACCACTTCTGACCAAACCAGATAAGAATGACCAACTCATCATTTATTTGGCCGCTACCATGGAAGTCGTAAGCTCTGCACTCGTCAAGGTGGACTCAAGAGTACAACGACCTATCCATTACGTCAGCCAATTCTTCCGAGGTGCGGAGGTAAATTACTCAAGAATAGAGAAGATGGCGTTTGCACTGATCCAATCTACATGGAGGCTACAACCATACTTCCACGTGCACACCATCTTGGTCCTTACCGATACTCCCTTAGAGTAGACCATGAAGATGCTGGATCGTTCGGGGAGAATGACGAAGTGTGGAGTCGATCAGCGCGAGTTCGACATCCAGTTTAAGCCAAGGACCGCCATCAAAGGGCAAGCTCTAGCCAACTTCATTGTCGAACTCACTTATGACGACAACCCGCCAGAGGAGGTACATGTCACTAACATACGACCCAGTGCTACCTCTTCTCCCTCGACGGGTCTCAATTCATCAACTGATACAATTGCTGACGAGGAAACGTGGAATGTACAAGTGGATGGTTCTGCCACTTAAACCGGAAGCGGTGCCGGAATAATTGTCCAAACATCAGCGATCAACATATTCAATTATGCTCTCCGCTTTGGTTTCCAAACCATGAATAGCGGAGCAGAGTATGAAGCTGTCATCAACGAGCTCCGGTTGGCTTGAGCCCTAGGAGCAAAGGTGGTCCAACTACTCAGCGATTTCAATCTCGTCGTCCACCAATTGAACAGGGGTTTTGAGGTCCGTGAGGACACGATGCAAAGCTACGTGCAAGTT
Organism: Scilla litardierei; assembly: GCA_030789695.1. Lineage (NCBI taxonomy): Eukaryota > Viridiplantae > Streptophyta > Magnoliopsida > Asparagales > Asparagaceae > Scilla > Scilla litardierei. Next base: position 14,665 of record JAULAV010007226.1, read on the forward strand.
GCTAAAGTAGGGCTTGCCAAGTTCAGATGGGTAGAGGTCCACCATGTACCAATGTCAAAGAATACTAAGCTGGTGCCCTTTCGAAGCTTGCGTCATCTTTCCCGCGGAACTAGGTCAAACAATCTATGTGCAATATCTGCCATAACCCAGCGTGTTGGAACAAGAACTGCTAATCATCGACCAAGGGGTCACTTGGATGGATCTCATAATTCATTATCTACACACGGGGGAGAAGCCGACCGACCCGATTGAGGTACAAAAGCTAGAACGAAAGGCCTACCAATTTGTTCTACTAGACGGTTCATTGTATAAAAGTCGATGGACCAAGTATGACGTCTTTCTCTACCTCAAATGTTTAACCCTGCAAGAAGCACTTTATGTGATTCAGGAAATCCACGAGGGGGATTGTGGGACCCATTACAGAGGAAAAGCAATAGCCTTGAAGGCCGTAAGGCAAGGTTACTTTTGGCCGACCATGTTCAAGGAAGCGATCGAGTATGTGCGTAAATGCCCGACGTGCCAAAAGTTCTCGAGGGTAAGCTCAGCCCCTCTAGCTGATCTGATCCCAATCATCAGTTCGGTATACTTTGCTAAGTGGGGACTGGACATCCTTGGTCTATTCAAACAAGCCAGCAGACAATGGAAATTCTTGATCGTCGCGATCGAATACTTCACTAAGTGGATCGAGGCAGAACCCCTGGCCCGAATTATGTGGAAAGAAGTCAGAAGCTTCGTCTGGAAATCCATTGTCTATCGGTTTGGCATCCCTTAATCCATTGAGACAGATAATGGGACGCAATTCGACAGCGCTGGCTTCAGAGATTTCTGCTCTGAGTTGAAGATCAAACTACATTTCGCCTCTGTCGCCCATCTCCAATCCAATGATTAGCGAATGCAGCTAATAAATGCATCTTCAGACCCCTACAGAAGAGGATAGCCGAGCTCGAGGGAACATGGTCAGAAGAAATCCCTGGCATATTATGCTCGTACAGAACGACCCATAAGACTTCAACAGGTGAAACACCATTCATGCTTGCTTATGGTTGTGAAGCTGTTGTTCCAGTGGAGGTCAGTGAGCAACCACTTTGCCTCCAATACTACGATGAGGAGAGAAAATCAGAGGGACTCGAGCTCAACCTACAACTGGTCGACGAGGATTGCAAACGGGCCTTGGTGACACTCATTGAAGAAAAGGGATGCATGGCTCGGTATTTCAACTCCAAAGGAAATGGACACAGCTTCTGCATAGGTGACTTGGTGTTACGTAAGGCTGCCTTCACCCCCGAGATTCTCAAACAAGGAAAGCTCGATGCAAAGTGGGAAGGCCATTACAATGTGATCGATGTTCTCGGCCCGGCCACCTATCGGCTCACTACACTGGATGATAGGGAGCTACCCCATCCTTGTAATGTTGAGCATTTGCATAAGTACTATCAATGATTGTACAAGCGATTGGGTGATCGAAACTTACCTTTGTTTTTTATTTTATGCCAATTTATGATAAATACAAAGTCGATTATTTCTTATACATATCTAATGATTTATAATCGTCGTCGGTCGTAAGTCGAAGGGGTCTCGTCCCTTGCTACTGAATGACCTATGTCATCAGCTATAAGCCAAGGGATCGCCCCTCACCACTCAATGACCCTCGACCGTCGTCGGTCGTAAGTCGAAGAGGCCTCGTCCCTCGCTACCGAATGACCCTCGTCGTCAGCCGTAAGTCGAGGGATCACCCCTTACTACTAAACGACCCTTGAGCGTCATCGGTCGTAACCCGAAGGGGCATCACCCATCGCTATTGAATGATCCTTGTCGTCAGTTGTAAGCTGAGGGATCGCCCCACGCCACTGAATGACCCTCGACCATCGTCAGCCGTAAGCCAAAGGGGCCTCACCTCTCGCTGCCGAATGACCTTCGTCGTCAGCCGTAAGTCGAGGGATCGTCCCTTACCACTGAACGATCCTCAAGCATCGTCAACCGTAAGTTGAAGGAGTCTCGCCCTCGCCACCAAATGACCCTCATCGTTAGTCTTATGCCGATGGATCTCCCCTCGCCACTGAACGACCCTCGAGCGTCGTCGGTCATAAGTCGAAGGGGCCTCGCCCCTTGCCACCGAACGAAATGCGCCCATATGGTCTATGATCTAAAAGATCATACCTGTCGGGTGAATATGCCTGATGTATCAACGACCCAACTTACCATCGATTATTGAAAAGTTGAAAATTGACTCGAAATATGCTCAAATGAAACTTGGAGATTGAAGAGACTCGAAATCCCAAACGTTCTTTTATTTCATTTCAAGATAAAAAGGTTACAAAAAACCTATGTCAGAGTTTTGCCAGCCTAGGAAGGGGGAGCACCCTTCGGCATAAAGACATTTTGGAAAGCTTCCATCATCTTTGAAAACATTTTCGTGAGCTCCTCCTTATGAATCGCAGCAGCTCTCTCTGACTCGACAGCTTTTGCCTAGAGCTCAGCTACCTCTGCTTTACAAGCTTCTACCAACCTCTCTGAGTCAGAATCTTTGGCTCGAAGCTCGATTTCTTTCCTCTTTGAAGCTTCGAGGTCTGCCTGGAGCTGAGACCTTTCCTTCCTCCGTTGAATCTCAGCAGATTTTCGGAGGTCAGACATAGACGAGATGCTATTTTTAGCCTCCACGGTCACTCCTCGGCCTCTGCCTCTCCCTTGGCTGCGAGAGCTTTCCCCAAATCCTCCTCCACCTTCCTCATCAGGCTTCAAGCTCGGATGACTTGCACTCAGCCGCTTCTACCCGCCGTCCTCCCTCAACTATGTCGACGGCCTGGCGGCGCAACATGGTGCCAAGGATGGACATCTGCGGAAAGTATCAGTCAGAAATAACCAAGTTGCAAGTTAATAGACGAATGGCAAACAAAATACCTCATATCCCCTCCCCACAAAGAAGTTGGCCACCGTTTCGATGTCCAACCCTTGAAGGAGCTCCAGATCCCGAGGGAGAATGGAGTTCTCCACCAATCAAACCGTCGTTATAACGTGTGATAGGGCTGACTCTTCCCTCTCGATGATAAAGAGAGGTTGATAAGGTTCGCCTCGAACAGGTCCTGAGGAACGAGACGAGAGTTGGTTGAGCAGCAGAACTCGATTGAACTCCGAGGGGATCGGGCCAACCAAGGGAGCAAATGACTCGATGCCACCCCAAGGCCATTTGTCCAAAAGAGGAGCCACGGGGGTCTCAATCATCCCCTGAGGATCGAGAGGGGCTGCCTCCCAACCTTTCACCATGGGTAAGAGCGAAGGGTTTGACTTCTCGACCCACCTTCTTTTTTCTGAGTCCTCCCCCTCATAGGAGGATGAGCCCCGTTTCTTGCTGACAGTTTTGGTGGGCTCAAGAATGACAACAGTAACAGCACCTTCCACCACCAGCGGCTCCAAAACAACGATGGAGGTAAGGGGTGGAACAGAGCAAACAATAGCTCGACTCGGGGCCTCCCTCAAGGAGGCATGGGAAGATGACATCGAGGTCTACATAGCCTCACCCCTTGGAGGAAGAGCTCTGGCTGATGGAAAGGGGAGACTGAGAGCTTGATCCCTAAGTGCTCATTTCTTCTTGTGTTGCTCTCTCCAAACTCGACCCAGTCCATAGTCCACGTTTCTGCGAGCTTCGTTAGTCATATCTACAAACAATGGATATAATTATCGTGAGTGGCTACGATAAAGACACAAAAGCGGTATACATTACCCGGACTCCATAAAACGGTCTTTAGTCGATGGCCATCCAATAGATACGAAGTCAGCCTCACACGCCACGGTCGATTCAGGAGGAGTTTTGCCACCTCTACCTCACCTGGTATTAACATGGCCTCGACCACTTCCGGTGCAAACTTAGACTCTTCAGCGAGGTCAGGGCTCGGAGAACTCCATCCATTGAGCATCGGTCCTAAGTCGGGGAGAACAACAAACACGACAGTGTCTTCCCAACCAGGATTAGAAAGTGGGAGATCGTATATGAGCCTCTTTTTTGGGCGAGCGATGATGTGATACCACACCTTACGGGGATCGACAATTATTCAGAAGAAATACTTAAACAACCAAATGGATGGACGAACCTCACAAAGCTAACAAAAAACGCTGAAACAGACCAGGGAGGAATGGCTTGGGGAGAAAGTTGATAAAGAGAAAGCCCCGAAGAGCATAGGACATCTATGATGAAGGGGTGAAGAGGAAAGCGAAGCCCAAGAAGAAAAGCTTTGGAGTACACTCCAACCTCGCTCTTCCGAGGAAAGCAAACTCTCTCATCCAAAATTGGGCCACTAACCCTAAAAGGAGGACAGAGGCAACCCGACCAAACCTCAGCAGACAGATCAAGGGAAAACTTGGGCACCATCTCCAAAATCACTTTGGGGACATTTGAGGTCGGATCCCTCTGACAAATGGGAGGATCTGGTTCTATGCGAGCCCCTTTTCCCTTTACAAGAAACATCTTCACGATAAGGAAGTCAAAGACGTGCCATGAGCTCTTCGTAAGAAGGCTCCTGTATCCTAATCGGTAGAAACATGCCTATATAGATCTAGAGAGGAGTCAAGATCAGTTAAGGAATGTACCTTAGCAGGATCAAGCAAACTCCGAAGGAATCAAGCTTTCAAAATGGAAATGGAGGCATAGCAAGAAAGTTTTCTTCTTCCCATCCTTTTCTTTTATACGGAGAAGCTCATCCAACTGATGGTCGATGACCGACACATGTCTGAGACCGGCCTCAAGGAGTGGTGAGGATCGATTCAGAAACGAAAGGTTTTTGGTGGCACAAATCAAATCAAGCATTTAGAAAACTGTGCACATATAAGGAGAATACACATCATGCGGTCTCATTCAGCGCAGTTTCCTGAGACACGAATGATGGGGGCCATTGTTAGTGAACGGGTACGGATCACAAAACGGTGTCAAGATATGCGACCCATTTAGTGCCTGCAACCCGAAACCCGTCATTAAGGCAGAGTAATACCAAGTTAATGGAACGGCTCGCTCGACCGTTAAGCTCTTGCTGATACCGAGGGGGGAGTTAATGAGACTGAGTAAATGGACAGCCGTTATCACCAATCCCGGAGAAGATCCCGCCCGAATCAATGAGGGACAGTTAATTGCAATCATCAGAGAAACGCCTATAAATACCTGAAAAGACAATGGTAAAAGGGTTCCAACTCCCAAGGTACTAGATCTAATACATAGACTCTACACATTCCATCTTAATTTCTTCTCCAAAAGGGCTTGCGACGTCAGATCTGAGACGAACCTCTGTGGGTTGATCTCAGCTGCTCCAAGCTCTCTTCCTCTCTTAAGTTTCCATTCTAACTTAAGCATCGGAGGGGATTTGGGTTGGGACCCAGATTCGACCCCCTGACTCTTCCTTGTGGTATAGATCTACCAGTCTCGACACTATGCGAGGGTTGCTCCTGAGCTTCTTAGCCTCGATTGATCGACCTGCAAACTGCTCGAAGGTCGATCGAGCATCACAAGTCAACTACCATCCATCAACGACCCCGGTTCTTTCAACCTAGGGTCCCACCTAACCGACTGACGAGGCTCCGAGTCAGCATGAAAGGGTCCACGTCAGCACATCAATTGTTTTGGTCATTTTTTGCCTAACAGTATCAGAGCCAAATTGGTTTCTACTCCTGTTGCAATCAATCTCTCGCCTTATGAAAGTAGATTGAGTGTTATTTTTTGATTCAATTGATTCTTATAGATCATATGTAATCATTTAATATATAGTATGAATGATAATCATGGAATCTAATTTTAATTTGTGGCTCTACTCTATACAAGATTACTTTAATGCTCTACTCAAGAGAGACTAGCCTTAATAATATGCTCTACTCTACATGAGATTGGCCTTATGGCTATGCTTTATAGAGATTAGCATTTTTATTTGCGACTCTACTCTATACAAGATTAGCTTTAATGATCTACTATATATAGACTAGTCTTAATTGTACTCTGCACTGTTTGATGTTGGCATTCATGCATATTAGGTAGAGTTGTATGGTTTTAAATTCAAAGATCCTACCGCCTCTCTGCCTACAGTCAACTAACCTGTGGGAGCATGACGTGGTTCCGTGGTCTTTACAATTACCATACTTATTTCGAAAATGTTTTTTGATGCTTTGTGCATACTTTACACAAGCTATTTGGATGAGAGGCATATTAGTTTGATCTTTGATGGTGATTGAGAACGTAGTGAACTTTTTGATTCAAAGACTTATTAATATGTCTAATTAATCCATTTAACGGGTTTTAAAGTATTCAACTTTGTATGATGGACATTAATGTCATTCATGTTTCCTTCTTTGTAGAAATTTGTAATCAAAATGTCTAATGCTGCTAAGAACATTATCGGTGAACTTAACAAAGGATAAAATTTAAATGGCAAAAATTACAAGAAATGGAGTATGAAACTCCAGTATGTGTTTGAGGAACAAGAGGTCCTTAATGTCTTAAACGTTATAATAGAAGATCCTGAAATAAGTACCATTGCCCAACATACGTGGGACCATGAGGCCTATGACTCTTGGAAGAGGAAGAACTCAATTTCTCGCATAACGTTACTAAGCAGCATGGATGATGACATCATACTTGAGTTTCGTAAGTATGACCTTGTGAATGACATATGGTCCTCGCTTAAGGCTAAGTTTGGAGACACTTCGGTCACCAAGCTAAGGTCCCTCACCATTAAGTTTGACATATACAAGAAGCACCCATATCACTCAATGAAGAAACATCTGAAGCACATGTCAAACTTGAAAACAAAGTTGAAGGACGCCGATCATACTTTGACCGATGAATAACAGGTTCAAGAGGTCATCCGTTTCATGCCTAAGACATGGGAACAAATGAAAATGCATCTTACTCACAATGAGAGCATCAGGACCCTTGAAGATGTTTCACGTCACCTCAAATTAGAGGTAGAGAGGCAAGCGGCCTCCAAGCCTACTGCAGAAGTGTACGTGGTAGGATCCAGTTCTCAAGAAGGATCCAAGCGCAAGCATCGTGACCGCGAGGGAAAGGAACATGATGTGCCTCCCAAGTAATGTAAGCATTACCAACATGGTCGGAAAAGGCATAACAAGAAGAGGGATATGACCAAGATAAAGTGCTTCAAGTGCAACAAGTTTGGCCATATTGCTTGTAATTGTACTGAGCAGGTATCTTGTTATGATTTTGCTAAACTTTATGTTTCTAGCTCTGTGTTTTGGCAGAATCTCATCATTTGTGAATTATAGACTCGGGTGCCACCGAACACATAGCGAGGGATAGTGAAGCCTTCGTAGACTTTTGACTGATTTCGCACGGTGCAAAGTGGATCTATGTATGGAACAACTCAAGGGTTGAAGTGAAGAGGATTGGCATGTGCAAGTTAGTCTTGCGTGGCGGCCGAACTTTACTCCTGCATGATGTACTGTTTGCTCCTGATATTCGTTGGAATATCATATCTGTATTGGTATTGCTTAGATTTGGTTTTAGTTGGAACTTTCATTGTAATAATATAGACATTTGTCTTGGTACTTCGTATTTCGGCTCAGCCAATGTAATAAATGGATTCTTTGTGTTAGATACTATCTATGAATCTGATTGTAATATTAGTTTTTCAATGATGTCTACTTCGCATGACTATACAAGTAATGTGAATTTATGGCACTCTAGAATTGGTCACATCGGTCAAACTAGAATGAGTAGACTAGTCAAGGAAGGTTTACTAGCCGACATTGGCAAAGTTAAAATGTCTACTTGTGAGCATTGTCTAGTGGGAAAGGCTTTAAGGAAGCCATTTGGTACGGGCACGAGAGCCAAATATCCTTTGCACTTAATCCACTCCGATATATGTGGTCCTATGAATATAAGGGCTAGGCATGGAGCATCCTACTTCATCACATTCATAGATGACTTCACTCGGTTCGGATACGTCTACTTGATTTCTCACAAGTATGAAGTAATGAGTTGTTTCAAAAACTATATAACTTTAGTTGAGAATCAATTAGACCGAAAGACTAAAGTCTTAAGAACTGACCGAGGTAGAGAATACTTATCAACTCAATTCCAGGAGTTATATGATGAAAAGGGAATCATTCATCAGTTGAGTATTCTACATACTCTGCAACAAAATGGTGTTGCAGAGAGAAGGAATAGAACAATACTTGAGATGGTTAGGTCAATGATGGCACACGCTAACTTGCCTATCACTTTTTGGGATGATGCATTATTGACCGCAACCTACATTCTCAATAGAGTGCCTATCAAGTTAGTTGAAACCACTCCATATGAGTTATGGACCGGTCGTAAGCCTAACCTAAATATCTTAAGACCTCGGGGTTATGCTGCATATGCACATGTTTCCTCCCATAAGTATGGAAAATTGGTCCAAGGGGGAGGAAATGTATCTTCATAAGATTCTCAAAAACCTCAAAGAGATATGTCTTCATAGGTCAAGACAATGGTGGGAGTACAACTGAGTTTGAATCAAGGGATGTTACATTCTTAGAGGAGGGTTTTCCTAAGCAGGGAGTGATAGGACAAGACTTATCCATATTTGAGATTATGGATCAAATAGGATCACCTCATTCGAGTGGGAGGGATTTAGATGAGGAATTAATTCTTCATCCCAATGATGATCATATTTCACCACCTCATTTGAATGAAAGTGCGAATGAAAGTGATCATGTACCAAGTGGGAGTCCATTGAGACTTAACCCAAGTGGGAGTCAAGCGAGTCAATTAGATCTTGATCCAAGTATGAGTCACGTAAGGATTGACCCAAGTCAATTAAGGACTAACCTAAATGAGAGTCAAACGAGACTCGATGAATCTCAAAAAAGACATAGTAGTCGTGTAGGTATTCCACGTCGACGATTTGAGATCGAAGGTGGAGATGCTTTCATGACTAGTCTACTAAAAGAGGATGAGCCAAGAAATTTAGTAGAGGTTCTCTCTTGTCCTGCTAAGGGAGAATGGTCTAAGGCAATGGAAGAGGAGATTGAGTCTATGAGATGCAACAACATTTGGGAATTGGTTGATCTCCCAAAAGGATGAAGAGCCATTAGGAACAAATGAGTTCTCAAGATAAAGCATAAGGCTGATGGCTCAATAGAAAGATATAAGGCTTGACTAGTTACGAAGGGGTACACACAACATGAAGGGATTAACTATGGAGAGACTTTCTCATATGTTGTACGCTTTACCTCAATTCGCCTAATTTTGGCTGTAGTTGCAAGCTTAGACCTAGAATTACATCAAATGGATGTAAAAACTGCATTTCTCAATGGAGAATTAGATGATGAGATCTATATGGATCAACCTATGGATTTTGTTAAAGAATGCCAAGAGCATAAAGTTTGTAGACTTTTGAAGTCTATCCATGGCCTTAAACAATTCTCAAGGCAATGGTATATTCACTTTCATAATGTAATCATGTCAAATGATTTCATTATGCTTGATGAAGATTATCATGTTTATACCAAGCGGTCTAATGATAAGTTTGTAATTATGTCACTATACGTAGATGACATACTTATAGCTGGAAATGATAAGGAGTATTTGTTTGAAGTCAAAGCTTGGCTTTCATCCAACTTTGAAATGAAAGACATGGGTGAAGCCACATTTATTCTTGGAGTTAAGATCTCAAGATGTCATTCAAAGAAACTCTTATCTCTTTTTCAAGAGACTTACATAAAAAGTACCTGAACGATTCAATATGCAAAATAGCAAGCCTTTTGGCACTCCTATTAGTAAGGTGAGGCCTTAAGTCAAAGTTTATGTCCTAAGACTGAAGAAGAGAAGGATCTATTGAACAAGATTCATTATGCCAGTGCAGTTGGTAGTCTTATTGACGCTATGATGTGTACAAGACCAGACATCTGCTTTGCAGTTGGAATGGTTAGTAGATATCAATCCAGCACTGTCCAAGCACATTGAAAGGCAGTTAAGAGAATTTTGAGATATCTAAATGGTACTACTGATTATGCACTCTGATATCAAGGAAGTGATCTGCAACTGAAGGGTTAAACTGATGTTGATCGGAGAGGAGACCTTGATGAAAGGAAGTCTACCTCTGGATATGTCTTCTTACTTGAACATGGTGCCATATCATGGAGTAGCAAGAAACAATCATGCATAGCCATATCCACGATGGAAGTAGAGTTTGTGGCATTCTTTGCGGCAGCCCAAGATGCTGTTTGGTTGAAAAGGTTCTTGGATCATTTAATTGCCGCAAGTGATTCTGATCCAGTTTTAGTTAACTGTGATAGTCAGGCGGCTATTGCATATACAAAGGATCTAAAGTACCAATGCAAAACCAAACACATAGATATC
>JAULAV010007228.1:0-19682 GCA_030789695.1 Scilla litardierei
AATATCCCCTCATCCGATCTCGGATCAAACTTGTCCAAATTATCATATGTGTTTTTAATAAAACATTTTGCGCCGAAAACACGAAAATGTTTAACTTGAGGCAATCTACCAAACAACAATTCATAGCAAGTTTGTTTGGTGCCGGGCCTCAAAAGTATTCTATTAAACACATAGCAAGCGGTGTGTACTGCTTCCGCCTAAAATTGATAGCCAAGTTGACTATCTTCGAGCATAGTGCGAGCACACTCCACAAGCGTTCTATTCTTCCTCTCAACAACACCATTTTGAGGAGGTGCGCGAGGGAAAGAAAACGTGTGAGTAATTCCAAGATCATCACAAAAATTTGAGAAAGACTCATTCTCAAATTCACCCCCATGATCACTACGAATAGTGACAATGGTGGTTCCGATGAGATTTTGTACTTTCTTTACAAATATTGTGAAGTTTTCAAAGGCTTCATTTTTATTGCATAAGAAGAATACCCATGTAAATCTTGAATAATCATCAACGATGACTAGTCCATACCTTGCATTTCCTAAGGAAGCAACTCTAGTTGGCCCAAATAAATCTAGATGTAATAGCTCTAGTGGCCGTTTCGTAGAAATGCTTTTCTTAGGTTTAAATGAAGATTTAGGAAGCTTGCCATGTTGACAAGAATCACAAAAACTTTTCTTTTCAAAAACGAGCTTCGGAAAACCTTTAATGGAATTTAATTTTGAAAGCTTATAAAGTGTTCCAAAGTTCACATGTCCAAAGCGTCGATGCCATAAGTGTTGTTCACTTGTGTTGGCAACGAGACATTGTTCATATGACTTAGGAAGATCCAAAATATAAATATCTTTATGGCGTGTGCCGGAAAATAATAATTTATTATTATCATTTGAAATATGACACAATCCTTTTGCAAAACTAACTTTGTAACCTTTGTCACAAAGTTGGCTTATTGAAATATGATTATGATTTAAACCATCAACTAGATAAACATAGCTAATTAAGGGTTTAGAAGGGTTACCCACTTTACCAACACCGACGATGGTTCTGCTCTCATTGCCTCCGAATACGACGCGATTTCCATTTGCAATGGGAACAATTCCGGAGAGCAATTTAGCGTCACCCGTCATGTGTTTTGAACACCCGCTATCGAGTATCCAATTCCCTTTGGAGCCAAATTTGAATTTGTTGCTCCTTTCCTTTTTCTTTTCCTTGAGTACCTAAAGATAGAGACTTTCATATCATGGTACCCAAGGTCATTGGGTCCTCAAAGGTTAGACCTTTGGAAGCCAAGTCCAATTGGACTTTGACTTCCCCACATAATTCCTACTATGTACAACATTCGAAAAATAAGCATTCATATATACTTGTTTTTCATCCATGCTTGTGTCCTTTGGGCTCTAAATAGTAAATATTTTGGGAGCCATCATCCTATTGGGTGCATGCATGTGACGTTGATTTCTACATGATGCATGTTGTGGATAGGCATACGGGACATGATGGAATGGTGCACGACGAGAATTATTCATATGATGCGGTGGGTGAACATATGCATGTGTGGGAACACGTGCGTGAGGGTGTCTCACATGGTGTGCACGTGCCCGAGAATGTGTTGCATAAAAATCATCATATGTGTGAGATGGTGGAGTAGGACGTGTGTTCCTACGTGTCATGGTATTGGTGTACATATAAGCATGCCCCTTCTTTGGAGGTCCACCCAAAGTGGGTTTCTTTCCAAAAGAGGGCGTGGACGAGGTGGAAGCACCATTAGTAGATGAACTACCAATAGAGTGTTTGCTACCACTCGTAGAGTCACCGGAAGTTGGCCTAACAAAAGTAGTGGCCGCTTTGGATGGACATCCCATCGTGTACCCCAAACCAATGTGGTGATTGGCCGGAAGTAAGTCACTTAGGATTTTATCCAAATGGTCCTTACCTTTATTGAATCTAGTGATTCGGCCTAATGTGTTCTCATATTTCTCTTTGAGAGAACGCATAGAAGTATCTAAAGTAGATACTTGCGATGTGAGCACATAAACACGAGATTTAAGATTCTCGTTCTCAATACTCAAAGTCGAGTTTTGAGAAGTTAAATCCGCTATCCTATGTTCTTCCGGATCATCTATGCTAACATATTCAAGTTTAGATTTGAGATTAACAATCTCATTTCTTAACTCTTCAACAACGGTGTCGTTGTTGGTGATGATAGTCTTAGGCGAGGTTTGAATGCTAGCTAGGTCATCTTTTACTTTAGTATATCGATTTACTAATTTTGTATATTTAGACCATAAGTGAGAGTTAGCATCCCTAAGATCATCCATCGTTACCTCATCGCCTTCGTCGTCGCTATCATCGGAAGAGGAGGATCCTTGATCATGCTCCTCTCTCGCCATGAAGCACATGTGCGCTTGCTCCACTTTCTCATCATCCGACTCTCCGCTTGAGGAATCCTCGGAGTCGGTGAATGTAGTTCCGACAAGTCCCTTTTTGTACCCCTTTTTGTACTTCTTTGACTTGTCGAACTTCAGCGCCTTCCACTTCTCCTTTTGCTTGTTTTGAGGACAATCCGCTTTGATGTGTCCCGGCTTATTGCATTTAAAACACAAAGGTGGAGAGGCGTTAGTAGAAGTAAACTTAGATTTTTGTTTGAAGTTACCCTTTCGGAAGAAGCGATTGAACTTCTTTGCCATGAGTGCAATGGATTCCATGTCCATTTCTTCTTCCGAGTCCTCATCATCGGTAGAGGTGGATGAAGCCGCCTTGAATACAATCGCCTTTTTCTTAGGCGCATCTAGGTTCAAATAGGACTTCATCTTTTCTTGTAACTTCACCTTGCTATCTTTGCGTACCTCGTATGACATCAAAGTACACATTAGTTGAACAACGGTATATTTATTCATGTCATTACCTTCCTCGATGGCGAAGGTACGTTTTTCCCAAGAAGAGGGAAGTCCTTCAATAATCTTTGAGCACTTCTCCTTTTGAGTGTAGGACTTGCCGAGGGCCTCTAACTCGTTTATTATGTCAACGAAGCGAGCGTAATATTCTTTCATCTTCTCGCCCTGTTGCATATGAAACATTTCGTAATCTTTGTTTACGACTACGAGTTTAGAGTCTCTTACCCGACTCGTCCCTTCATGAAGAATGAGGAGGGAGTTCCAAATTTGATATGCACTCTTACATGTGTATATCTTATTGAAATCCTCGGGCTCCAATGCACATTGCAATGCGTTCATTGCCTTGGCATTGCTTACCTCCGCGGCGACCTCCGCGGTAGTCCATTTCTCAAAGTCTTCTTCTTTGGGTTCGATGTATTCCTTCATTGTAGTCCTCCATAAGGATGCACTCCGGAGGAAAGTCTCCATCCGGCACTTCCAGTACCCGTAGTTGGTACCGTTGAAGAATGGAGGCCTCGTAGAGGAATGTCCTTCCATCACCGATGACGCTCCTTCACGGTTCCTGAAGGTGTCATAGTTGGAAGGTGGAGGCACGGTCTTGTTGTCGTTGGCAGACATAGCTGAGTATCTGGCTCTGATACCAAATGTAATGCCCTACCAGCTACTGCACAAGTACTAGAGGGGGGGGTGAATAGTACTTTAAAATAATAAGGAGTATAATTCCAAATTAAATTGCAAACAACTACCAAATCAATTTGCGGAAGCTTAAATTGAATGACAACAATAAAATTGACAATGCAAACAAACGATGTTAATGGGTTCGGATCCACCCAAGTCTCCCCGACTTGTTCCCGGTGATCCTACGTCCCAACCACCCGGATCCCTTCCGGATACTTGAGTTAGAAACCCTAACTCAAGATTTCCACTATGAATATCTTGTGAAAAACCTTCACAAGATCAAATCATACATGCAATAGCAAACGTGAATCCCACAACCCGGGATCACAACCTTCTCTCACAACCGAGAGAATCACAAAGCAATATTAAAGAGTTTAATATGAAATAAACAATCTTACCACAAAATCCTATACCTTGAGTTATTCTTACCCAAAAGGTGAAATGAAGGATTTGAGGAAGATGAAGTCACCAAGACCTAGCACCAAGGAAATGACCAGCAATCGGTGCCTAGGAAAGAGTTGGAGACTTGGATCAAGCAATAGCTTGAAGAGCTCACCAAGAACAAGCTTCTCTCTAGATCTAGAAATGAGAGAGAATGGGTTTCTTGTGAGGAAGAGAGCTTTAGATTTGAGGGAGAATGGCTATCTCTTTAGAACTCAATGAATCTCTTAATGGCAGCTCTTACCTAGATAGAAATGACCTAGGTTCGTATTTATAGGGTCCCATAAAAACAAGTTAGGTCATTCTCCAACGGATAGAAATCTGTGAGAATTAGTCGGTCAAAGAACAATCACTGACCGACTAGTTCATCAACTAGTCGGTCAGTCAAACAACGTGGACCGACTAAGAGTAGATCTGAGAAGAGATAGAAGTTCAGACCTAGAAATCTAGTCGGTCCAAGAAGACTGTCTGACCGACTAGTTTCACAACTAGTCGGTCAGTCAATGAACGTAGACCGACTAAGAGCAAAAAGAATTAGTCTGAAGACAAAGTGACTTAGTCGGTCCAAGAACAAAAGTTGACCGACTAAGTTGTCAACTAGTCGGTCACCAAACGTTCTTAGACCGACTAACGATAAAAAGTAGCTTAGGAGAATTTGAGCATGAACAGTAAGTCACAATTAGTCGGTCAAAGAAGCATCACTGACCGACTAGTTCACAAACTAGTCGGTCGGTGAGTCAACGTAGACCGACTAACAGTAAACAGTAAAGTCCAAGAAATTAAGGAATCAAACTAGTCGGTCCAAGAATAGTTGCCGACCGACTAGATCACCATCTAGTCGGTCAGTACTTGTTCTTGTACCAACTAACATGCACATACAAGTCCGAATCGAAGCACGACGCTTCGAGGAAGTTAGAATGAACTTGTGCAAGGATCCTAGAGCTACGAAATGAGCGAAATGAAGATAGAAACGTAAGATATACTCAAGGCTTAACATTCTATATATCGAAGCCAAAAGACTATAAATAAAACCTTAATAAACGGTATTTGAGAGCTTCGATTGAATCTTCATATCTTCCAAAGCGTCGCAATAGCTTCAACGAAGCTTTAGGCATGAATATGAGCTTTGGGAAGTGTTGAGATGTCGCTTTGAATATTCTCGTGAATTTGGTGACGATCTCCAAAACTGCGCTCACAAATTGTTAGTTCATGGATTATTTATGTTTGCTCATCATCAAAACCAAATCCTGGGAGTCCAATATTCAACAGACGATAGACTACAGTAGAGTCACTGTGCGTGATATTGTATTGGACATAAAGACGAGTGAATCTACAACATATTGTTACCAGCCAGATGATGTTCCCAAGAAGGTTTGGCCTTTACGGTGCGCGTTGAGCAAACTTGAAGGCCAATAACAAAATTGCTCAACGCGCACAACGGGAAAAATAATGGCTGTTGTGCAAGTTGAGCAAATTATTTATGTTTATACAATATTACTCATAATGGGACGTTACAAAATGGGACACCATCAAATCTAATAGCGTGACAGATGAGTATCATTCACAAAGATATATGGTGTCTTATTCTGTAAACAGTACGATATGTGTTGTCTTTTCACTTATATGTATACTAGAAATTTCCCGTGCAAATTGTGCACGGAGCAAAAATAATTCCCCATGAACACGATAGCGGTTAACACGCGAAACTGGGAAGGAGAGGAAAGTGTGGGTGTGCGTGTCGTCAGCGTCGGGTGTGTGTGTCGTAAATACGGATGCCAAAAGGACAGGACCTAAATACAAAAGGGGAAGGAGTATGTATCTACACCCATCTATTTGCTTCAATGTGGATATATTAAGACTTAAGTGCTAATGCTACCAATTTCAAAAAAGAAAAGCTTTTGTATTCTCCCAACTAATTTCTCTACAATGCTTTTGTGTATTCCCAACATATTTTCTCAATCCAAGATATTTCCCCCCAAAACTTGACATGACACTGCTACATAGGACAAATTCAAAAGCTTTTCTCAATTGTAATATAGAATAGTTTGGCTCCGCGCGCAAAAAGGTCACAATTACGTGCAGTTGTGTGAACTGAGTAATTGTGGATAATCAGATACGGGTATGCTCACAGCCCGCACATCGGTCAAACACATTATGTGACCGTTGTGCGCGCTGAGTAATTGTGTGCAAACGTAAATGTTTTATCACAACGTATATAAGGACGGTCACAATTTATGCCCGTTGTGCTCGCTGGGTAAATCATATAATGGTAAAAAGTTTTTACATAGGTAATTTCAGACATATGAAGAGACTTTAATTGCGATGGGAGAGAATTGATGTAGCTGGAGCGATTTGAAAGCTCTCAGGGAGACCTTTGACCCGAAAAATGACACAAATGTCCTCAAAAGCAAGAGCAACTGTGACCCAGTGGAGAACTTTGTGGCAGTTCACCCTCACTGCGACAAAATTGGTTGTGTGTGGTGAGCAATTCTGAGGTTTGAGTGGTTTTGTGCTCTAAGCAATTCTGATTTTTGAGAGGTTGTGTGCGGTGAGCACTTCTGAGTTTGAGTGGTTCTGTGCGATGAGCAATTTTGAGTTTTGAGTGGATTTGTGCGCTGAGCAATTCTGAGTTTTGAGTGGGTTTTGTGCGGTGAGCTTATTCTGAGTTTGAGTGGTTGTGTGCGGTGAGTAATTCTGAGGTATGAGTGGTTTTGTAGCCGCTTACTTAATTGCTCAACGCTGAGACATAATTGATCAAAGTAAAGAAAGAATATCCTTACCATGAAGTTTGAAAGGGGGCGAGACGCCCCCGTATTCGATCTCTCCTCACAATCCCAGGGTGTTAGGGACGATTTGCCTCTAGACACTCCTCCCCTCTCAAAAGAAACCTCCCGTTGGCCCGATCGTTGGATAGGCCCTCCTTTGATACCGGACCTCTCCTTCCCGACAAATTCTTCTTCTTACAGGCGGATCGCCAACGAGTTATTACTCTTACACATGGAGCGGCCCGCCTTCCACTCCCCGACTTCCCTTGTAGAACTTACACCAGGGGACTTAGGGCGGACCGCTCCTCCCCTCCAACGCCTACTCCGTGACGACCTCCACCTCTGGGGGAGGCGTCGCCGAAACCTCCCGTTGGCCCGATCGTTGGATAGGCCCTCCGTTGATACCGGACCTCTCCTTCCCGACGAATTCTTCCTTTCACAGGCGGATCGCCGACGAGTTATTCGTCTTACACATGGAGCGGCCAGCCTTCCACTCCCCGACTTCCCTTGGAGAACTAACGCCAGGGGACTTAGGGCGGACCGCTCCTCCCCTCCAGTGCCTACTCCGTGACTACCTCCACCTCCGGTGGAGGCGTCGCCGCCCGTGGGGTGTCGGTCCAAATCACCGGTGAAGGCATCGCCATGCCAATCACCCCACTGGGCACCACCGTTCCCAGACAACGGGTCCCTCCGCCATCCAACGGTCTGCCTTCCACTCATCGACCTCCCGTCGCACATCCTGAAGTGGAACGAAACACCAGCCCGCCATCCAACGGCATGCCTTCCACTCCTTGACGCCCCGTCGCACATCCTGGTGCAGGTTATAGTAAATTGGAACGAAACCCCCGACCGCCATCCAAAGGCCTGCCTTCCACTCCTCGACCTCCCGTCGCACATCCTGATGCAGTTTACAGTAAAGTGGAACGCCCCCCCAGCCCGCCATCCAACGGCCTGCCTTCAACCACTGGCGTCTTTATCGACGTATTGTAAAGAACGCGAAAATGTCCCTCCAAGCAAGTTGTTAAATTCCGTCTATGATAAAATTAACTTGTTTACATGCAAACTTTTAGATTATCTCTGATACATAATCAATCTGAAGACATTTTAGATTAAATCAGCTACATATTCAATCGACTTCGTAAACTGATTGAAAATTTTTAGATTATATCTCATACATATTCCAATTGATGACATTTTCAAAATGACCCAGCCATTTAACTATATGGATGTACATACTGATACAGAACAAAACATATTCATTACCCCATGCTCATTACAAACTGATACATATGATTGTCTTCGTAAGATGTTTGCAATGAAGGGGCTTTTTACCGGATAAATTGTCGGCGTGATCTGCGTGCTTCACCCTACAACGACGCCTGTAATGACGACACTCCTATCCTACCTACGGTTGCCGAAAGTCGGCAACGACGTTAACTAACGCAACGAAGCGACCATCTTCGTTGAGTTTATGGACGTGTTTGCCAACTATCTGCCATCGTAGCCCTTATAGGAGTGTCGTCATTGCAGGCGTCGTTGTACCCGGCTGTCAAGTATGACGCCGGTTCAAAGACACTGAAAGAACTCCGATTCCCAAGAGGCGGTGAACACCAACACATGGTTCGTTATAAATAGAATGAGATTTTCATATATGAGATCGGAAAGGATAGTAGGAGGAGTTGTTTGTGTGTCTTAGACGATCTATAGTACAAATATGAAGGGGATGGAGGAGAAGATAGTGTAAAAGAGGAGATGGCCGTTCCACGTGAATGCGTGAAAAAAGTACTGGTTGAATTCTATCGTCCATTTTTATCTCAAGCATCAGGCCCAAACAGTAGAAAACCATCTCAGCTTTACACCCCATATCCATCTCCATCTCGTCCATTTCTACCTCATGCATCATGCACGAACATAAGAAGACCTTATTGTTTCCAGACGGAGGTTGTGTGGGCAAAAAGAAGATGATGATATACGAAATTAGAAGAAGTTGTGAGAAGATGAGGGCTCCTTGTCCGCCAATTTATAGGGGAATTGGACCAATCAAAATGAAACTAAACGGTTTTTCGCCTTGATCAACAATGATGCCAATTTGAAAATTACTCCCAACAATACTAATCTCCACTAATCCTTTTTAAAACATTTTATTCGACGTGCACACCGTGCTAAATAATACAGGAGCGAGTAACAAACTAACAATCAGAATTGCTCAACGCGCAAAACGCATGGAAAACTGGAATTGCTCAAGGCGCACAACGCACAACGCATGGCAGCGAATTGTATTGGTTTATGAGGATGCGACCGAAGTAGAGTTAATGTGTGGCTCCATCGAAGACCCCGTCATGCTACAGGAGGGGTTCTCGTGAATATACAAAAGACTGCACGTCAATCTACAGCTGATTGATACCAGACATGTGCAGTTCTCAAGAATGTTTGACCGGCCGGTGGGATGTGAGCTGGAAAAATTAATAGCCGCTAACATAATTGCACAAAGCTAGGAACAAACAAATTTATGGCCGTTGTGCGCGATGAGCAAATTTTTAATGGTTTAAATAATTGCTCATAGCGAACAACAAGAAACGACAGGTGTAGACGCTTTGAGTCGTTGTGCGCGTTAACATGTGTTCGCTTTGAGCATCTAAGGTATTTTATAGACAATGGTTTAACGTGCACAACCAATCTGAAGACATATTCAATAGAATTCAAATATATTGATGTACAGACTGATACAGATCCAAACTGATTCATTATCCTATGCTCTTACAAACTGATACATATGATTAAGCCTGGATGGCGGCCCTTGGTCACATAGGTTGGCGGTGCATGGCTACCGTACCTCCGAGGCACAAGCACTCCCTCCTGTTGTTTTCGATCTCTTGTCTCGCATCCAAATTGAAGAAGATAATGACGAAGAATCTTGTCGGAATACGAAAAAAGGTGAAATTCATGTTAGCATCGATCCAGAGGTTCTAGACTGCTTCATTGGATGCGAGCCCTTGCGGTGTACATCGACCACGTTTACAGTTACCGTGCTCAGCGTATTTGTCATGCAATCCGAAGGCATCTGCTGATCCCAGTATTCTAGCGCTGAAGCTTTCGGGTCTGGAAAATCAAACATTTCATCCTGGTAACAAAACAGAATGCTTAATGCCATCATACATACATACGTAGTTTTGAATTATTCAGAGGAAATAATTAGAAAATTTGTACTTACTCCAATGACTAGATCCTCCAGGTTCGGGCAGCTATTCAGCAAGCATGACAGGATTGAAAACGTGGTTGTTGTGCAGGGTATCCATCTGAGGGTGAGTTCTTTCATCTTCGGCAAGAGACACCACAGAGTAACGGGCATGATATAGATATCTGATATGGACGATAGCATTCATTCAGCAGTTCGTCCATTTATAATCAGGCATGCCCGAAAAAGGGTTTCCAGATGTGAGGATTTCGCCTTCCACAAACAGCTGAAGGACTTATTGTTTCCATACGGAGGTTGTGGGGGAAATAAAGAAGAAGATGATGGAAGAAAGTAGATGAAGTTGTGAGAAGATGAGTGCTCCTTGTCCGCCATTTTTATAGGGGAATTGGAGCAATCAAAATGAAGCGTATAATAAGTTCTTGATCCTACAGTAATGCAATGGATCTCGGGAATCAACAATTATTTACTCAACGCGCAAACCGCGGAATACCAACGCGAAAATCGCGTAATCCCAATTATTTTAGCATCTGGATCAAAATTGGTTAATTACTCTCCGCGCATAACAAGGAAACTCATCGATTTTTCGCCTTGATCAACATTGATGCTAATAGGAAAATTACTCCCAACAATACTACTCTCCACTAAGATTTTTTAATACATTTTATTCGACACACACCCCGGGCTAAATAATACAGAAGAGAGAAACTATTATAATTGATCCTCGCGCAAAACGCATGGAAAATGGGAATTGCTCAATGCGCACAACGCAGATGGGTCAATGAGGATGTGACTGCTACAGTACCATATTAACTGTGTGGCTACATCAAAGACCCCGTCAAGCTACAGAAGGGTGCTCGTGAATAAGAAAATATTGCTCCTGAATCTACAGCTGATTGATACCAGACATATGATTTTCCTAAGAATGTATGACCAGTGGCAAGTGAGCTGGCAAAATTTATATTTTGGCCGTTGTGCGCGGTGAGCAAATTTTTAATGGTTTAAAAATTTGCTCAAAGCGCACAACAAGTATCGCCAGATGTTCACTTTGACCCGGTGTGCGCGTTCAGCAAATTTGTTATGGCTAACATAATTGCGCAAAGCGCACAACATGCAGAATTATGCCCGTTGTGCGCGTTAAGCTCTATAGTTGCGTCGATGACAAATTTGCTCAACGCCCCCACGGAAATAAATTTGACCGTTTTGCGCTTTGAGCATATTTGTGAATTGCAATAATTTTAATTCCACCGTGCACCAGCGCATTGAATCAATCACATTCCAAATTTCATCATACTTAAACACGTACAACCAGCAGAATTATGCCCGTTGTGCGCGTTTAGATAAAGTGTAGATTAAATCTCATACATATTCTAGTTGATGTTATTTTGAAAATGACACAGCCATTCAAATATATTGATGTACATACTGATACAGATCCAAACTGATTCATTAGCCTATGCTCTTACAAACTGAAACATGTGATTTTCGGTGTGATCTGTGTGCTTCCCCGTCAACTTCCGCGAGTTCATCAGGCGACCATCTTCGTTCCGTTTATTACCGTCGATGCCGATTTTCTGCCATCATCGGCTGGATATGAGTGTAGTCATAGCATGCGTCGGTGTAACCTGCAGTCATGTATGTAGCCGTTTCAAAGACACCGAGAGAAACTCCGATTCACATGAGGCGTCGAACAACACCAACAGATCAAAATACTAAACACCGCTGGTCTTTGAACAACTTACAAGCTCAGATGCAGAACTGCATGCGGCGATGTGTTCCAGTAAGAGAATACTAAACACTGCATGCAGCCCCAACCTTGTCGCATCTCTTCGTTACAACCTCCTCAAGATCTGCTAAGGCGCACGTAGGTGGAGGATCTTCGTTGTAGACAATGAAGGCGGATCCTACGGAGAACACACTGGCATTTGATGCGTCCATCACCAGGTCAACATTCTTCCGGACGGTTCGACCGGCAGCTAGATCCACCTTTTCGAGGAAGCCCCTTTAAGGAGGCTCGAACTGATCGGTGAAGTAAAAGCTTAATCCAGAGAAGATCTTCACCGCCTGTAAGAGACCAATATAAGAGACCAATATGATATGTGCACTACTGGACATGGGCCTCCGCACACGCATGCACAAGGAAAAGTGTTCATAAGATGGCTTCCTCCGATAATTATCCAAAGACTCAAATAGTTCAAAACATTTTCCAATTCAAATAATTCAAAGGCGCGACATGCCGTCATTGGCATGTCATTACAGTCACTTCCCTGCTCGTTTTGTAATTTCTGTCGCTTTACTTGAGCATCATCAACATCATCTGTTCGGACGAGGAAATGGATGTGTGACTCTTCACATCATTTGATTTTCTGGAAATCTGAGACAACCATGCCTTTTGTGTTTCCGCACAGGTTCCAGGCTTCCAGCTTCTGCATTATGAGACAATTATGATCTGCTTCATCCACAGTCAGATTTGGCCAATTTGCCTGCGAGCCAAGAGATCGAAAAGAAAGGAGGGAGTGCTTGTGCCTCAGAGAGATGGTACCCATGCACCGCCAACCTAATTGACCCAGAGCAGCCAATCAGGGCGCAAAGGCCCGGGGGGCCATTCTTCTCTTCGCAGACCAGGGAGAGAAGCATATTAGGGAGGCGACTGCATCAGCCTGTAGTCCTCCGATTTCATACGTTTCTCCAGGGCATTCACGGCATTCACGATCCATTTATCCTACAGTAATGCTAGGGATCTCGGGAATGAACATCTTATTTACTCAACGCGTAATCCCACCGAGAAAAACGAGTAATCCTAAGTATTTTAGGCTCAGCTGAAAAAGAGGCAATTTACTCTCCCCACACGACAAGGAAACTAAACCGTTTTGCGCCTTGAATTACTCTCCGTCAAAGACTCGAAAAATTATTTATTTTCCAGCGCAACAAAAACAATCAAATTGTTTCTGTTGTGTGTGCGGGTTAATTGGTTCCACTATAAGCCCTTGTGTGTAATGTGGAGTCCTCAGATGTGAGACCGTGTGTGTACAGCAGATGGATATTGATTAACACTATGACTTTTAACCACCTCGCACGACACGCACGACAGCTAATTGATATCAGCCCTTTGTTGCGTTTATTAACGTCATGGCTTGGTAACGGCTATTTATTACACATGTATTTTACAAATCACGTGACCAAATTTAATAATTTTAGTACCGATGGAAATATCTCAATTATACCTACTACATGAGACCAATATTGGATATTTTTCGAGCAAATTTAAAATATTTACAATATTACAAGAAATACTAAATACTTAAAAATTAAAAAAAATTAACATTGAAGAATAATATTATTTATAGTTTTCTTTCATGCAGAAATAATGTATTAGATTAACCCATTTTAATGATAAATATTTTTCATTAGTAAAGCTTAAACAAAGAGAAAATAGGATTTGAAGATGGTGGGTTGGAGTTGCCCATCCTCAAAAATAGCATCTTTTAGAGATATTTCATTTTGAAGGGGGGTTTTTAGAGATTTGTGGTGGAGTTGCTATATGGAATTGGAGCAATCAAAATGAAGCGTATAATAAGTCCTTGATCCTACAGTAATGCAATGGATCTCGGGAATCAACAATTATTTACTCAACGCGCAAACCGCGTAATACCAACGCGAAAATCACGTAATTCCAATTATTTTAGCATCTGGATCAAAATAGGTTAATTACTCTCCGCGCATAACAATGAAACTCAACGATTTTTCGCCTTGATCAACATTGATGCTAATAGGAAACTTACTCCCAACAATACTACTCTCCACTAAGATTTTTTAATACATTTTATTCGACACGCACCCCGGGCTAAATAATACAGAAGAGAGAAACTACTATAATTGATCACCGCGCAAAACGCATGGAAAACGGGAATTGCTCAATGCGCGCAACGCAGATAGGTCAATGAGGATGTGACTGCTGCAGTACCATATTTACTGTGTGGCTACATCGAAGACCTCGTCAAGCTATAGAAGGGTGCTCGTGAATAAGAAAATACTGCTCCTGAATCTACAGCTGATTGATACCACACATATGATTTTCCCAAGAATTTATGACCGGTGGCAAGTAAGGTGGACAAATTTATAGCCGTTACATAAGTGCTCAACGTTCAGTACCAAAAAATTGCTCAAAGCGCACAACAAGTAACGCCCAGTGTTCATTTTGAGCCGGTGTGCGCGTTCAGCAAAATTTGTAATGGTTAACATAATGGCACAAAGCGCACAACACGCAGAATTATGCCGGTTGTGCGCGTTACGCAAAAGTTGCATCGATGACAAATTTGCTCAACGCCCCCATAGGAATAAATTTGACCGTTTTTCTCTTTGAGCATATTTGTGAGATGCTATAAGTTTACTCCCACTGCGCGCCACCACAGTGAATCAATCAAATTCCAAATTTCATCATACTTAGTCTGAATTCCAACCAAGCCTACATCCAAACTTTTAGATTAAGTCTTATTATACTTGTTCAATCTGAAAACATTGTAGATTAAACCGGATACTTATTCACTCTGACTCAGAAACTACATACAAACTTTAAAAATAAATCTGATACCTTTTCAATCTGAAGGCATATTCAATAGAATTCAGAAACTGCTTGCAAAATTTTAGATTAAATCTCATACATATTCAAATTGATGACATTTTGAAAATTACCCAGCCATTCAAATATATTGATGTACATACAGACTGATACAGATCCAAACTGATTCATTAGCCTATGCTCTTACAAACTGATACATATGATTAAGCCTGGATGGCGGCCCTTGGTCACAGAGGTTGGCGGTGCATGGCTACCGTCCCTCTGAGGCAACATCACTCCCTCCTTTTGTTTTCGATCTCTTGGTTCGCATCCAAATTGAATAAGAAAATGAAGAACAATCGAGTGGGAATATGGTGAAATTACAGTAACCATTGATCCAGACGTTCTAGAATGCTTCGTTGGATGCGAGCCATTGCGCCTGCCTATGTTCCAGGTTCAAAAATCCATGTTTTTTTAACTTATTGAAACTTCAATAAGTTAAAAAAACATGGATTTTTGAACCTGGAACATAGGCGGGCGCAACGGCTCGCATCCAACGAAGCATTCTAGAACGTCTGGATCAATGGTTACAGTAATTTCGATACTTCCTGGGCCCGAGGACGTTGTTCGTGCTTCAATCTTGAAGGGTATTCCGAAGGAGCGGACAAAGTTCGATGATCTTAGGAAGGATGAGATGATCCTCGATCGCTAAAAGCAAAAAAATGAACTGTGATCGATACCTTTCAACAAAAAAGAAGGACGCACAGATCAATCGATTGCATAAGTGAAGCAAACTCGATCGGACAGATGTAGATGGATCTAGGGTTAGGGTTTAGTTCAGAATTTGGGCGAAGCAAGGGAGATGAAAAAATTTAGTCATCAGTTAAAAGCTTGGGGGAGGCGTCCATAACAATCTATAACCATCTAGTTACCTCGGTCGACCATCGTCGTTACGTTTATTATCGTCGTTGCCGACTGTCGGCAACAGTGAAACATGATAGGAGTGTCGTCATTGCACGTATCGTTGTAACCGACTGTCAAGTATGTATCATACTTGACACAATGTGCTAGTTATGTCCCCCTGACCAGTACTTCTTGGGCGGCTGACCTGGGTGCCCAGTGTCGGGGACGGTCATATGGAAACCCTTTTTCGGGAATGCCTGATTATAAATAGACGAACAGCTGAATGAATGCTATCGTCCATATCTGATATCTATATCAAGCATGCACGAACAGCTGAAGGACTTACTGTTTCAATAGGAAGGTTGTGGGGGCAAATAAAGAAGAATATGATGGAAGAAAGTAGATGAAGTTGTGAGAAGATGAGTGCTCCTTGTCCGCCATTTTTATAGGGGAATTGGAGCAATCAAAATGAAGCGTATAATAAGTCCTTGATCCTACAGTAATGCAATGGATCTCGGGAATCAACAATTATTTACTCAACGCGCAAACCGCGGAATACCAACGCGAAAATCGCGTAATCCCAATTATTTTAGCATCTGGATCAAAATTGGTTAATTACTCTCCACGCATAACAAGGAAACTCATCGATTTTTCGCCTTGATCAACATTGATGCTAATAGGAAAATTACTCCCAACAATATTACTCTCCACTAAGATTTTTTAATACATTTTATTCGACACGCACCCCGGGCTAAATAATACAGAAGAGAGAAACTATTATAATTGATCCTCGCACAAAACGCATGGAAAATGGGAATTTCTCAATGCGCACAACGCAGATGGGTCAATGAGGATGTGACTGCTGCAGTACCATATTAACTGTGTGGCTACATCAAAGACCCCGTCAAGCTACAGAAGGGTGCTCGTGAATAAGAAAATACTGCTCCTGAATCTACAGCTGATTGATACCAGACATATGATTTTCCCAACAATGTATGACCAGTGGCAAGTGAGCTGGAAAAATTTATATTTTGGCCGTTGTGCGCGGTGAGAAAATTTTTAATGGTTTAAAAATTTGCTCACAGCGCACAACAAGTATCGCCAGATGTTCACTTTGACCCGGTGTGCACGTTCAGCAAATTTGTTATGGCTAACATAATTGCGCAAAGCGCACAACATGCAGAATTATGCCAGTTGTGCGAGTTACGCAAAAGTTGCGTCGATGACAAATTTGCTCAAAGCCCCCACGGGAATAAATTTGCCCGTTTTGCGCTTTGAGCATATTTGTGAGATGCTATAATTTTACTCCCACTGCGTGCCACCGCAATTAATCAATCAAATTCCAAATTTCATCATATTTAAACTGTTAAACACGCACAACCAGCAGAATTATGACCGTTGTGCGCATTTAGCTAAAGTCATGACAAATTTGCTCAACGCCCCCACGGGAATAAATTTGACCGTTTTGCGCTTTGAGCATATTTGTGAGATGCTATAATTTTAATTCCACCTCGCACCAGCGCAGTGAATCAATCACATTCTAAATTTCATCATACTTAAACGCGCACAACCAGCAGAATTATGCCCGTTGTGCGCGTTTAGCTAAAGTTTAAATTAAGTCTCATACATATTCTAGTTGATGTTATTTTGAAAATGACCCAGCCATTCAAATATATTGATGTACATACTGATACAGATCCAAACTGATTCATTAGCCTATGCTCTTACAAACTGAAACATGTGATTGTCGGTGTGATCTGCGTGCTTCCCCGTCAACTTCCACGAGTTCATCGGGCGACCATCTTCGTTTCGTTTATTACCGTCGTTGCCGATTTTCTGCCATCATCGGCTGGATATGAGTGTAGACATAGCATGCGTCAGTGTAACCTACAGTCGGGTATGTAGCCGTTTCAAAGACACCGAGGAACTCCGATTCACATGAGGCGTCGAACAACACCAAATGGTTGCATAACAAATAGAATGAGCTTTTTATCTTCGCGATCGGAAAGGACAGGAGGGAGTGTTTGTGTGTCATAGATGAGGTATAGTGAAATGATGAACGATTTAATGGTTTGGATGGAGTTTATAAAGAGGAGATGGATATGGAGTGTATAGTCGAGGAGTGGAAGGCGAAATGCTCACATATGGAAGGCATTCATCGGGCATGCATGTTTATAAATGGACGATAGCCCTTCGTTGCGTTTATTACCACCATTGCGTAAGTTTCCAACATCAACCATTTAGCTTTACGTGAAAAGATAACTGGTTGAATTCCATCGTCCATTTCTATCGTAAGCGTCAGGCATTAGGGCTCGCTGTAGGATAACGGAGTATACTCATCAATTTGAATGGTCAATTTCACACTAAATGGACCGTGAATGCCCTGGAGAAGCGTATGAAATCGGAGGACTACAAGCTGATGCTGTCGCCTCCCGAATATGCTCCTATCCCTGGTCTGCAAAGAGATGAATGGCCCCCCTGGCCTTTGCGCCCTGGATGTCTGCACTGGGTCACATAGGTTGGCGGTGCATGGCTACCGGCCCTCTGAGGCACAAGCACTCCCTCCTGTTCTTTTCGATCTCTTGTCTCGCAGCCAAAATTGGAAATCCCCAGGACGAAAGGGACAATTATGATCTGCTTCATCCACAGTCAGATTTGCCTAATTTGGCTGCGAGCCAAGAGATCGAAAAGAACAGAAGGGAGTGCTTGTGCCTCAGAGAGACGGTAGCCATGCACCGCCAACCTAATTGACCCAGAGCAGCCAACAAGGGCGCAAAGGCCCAGGGGGCCATTCTTCTCTTCGAAGACCAGGGAGAGAAGCATATTCGGGACGCGACTGCATCAGCCTGTAGTCCTCCGATTTCATACGCTTCTCCAGGGCATTCACGGCATTCACGATCCATTTATAGTGAAAAACGACCGATCAAATTGATGAGTATTAAGTCTGTTATCCTACAGTAATGCTAAGGATCTCGGGAATGAACATCTTATTTACTCAACGCGTAATCCCACCGAGAAAAACGCGTAATCCTAAGTATTTTAGGCTCAGCTGAAAAAGAGGCAAATTACTCTCCCCACACGACAAGGATACCGAACCGTTTTGCGCCTTGAATTACTCTCCGTCAAACACTCGAAAAATTATTTATTTTCCAGCGCAACAAAAACAATCAAATTGTTTCTGTTGTGCGTACGGGTTAATTGGTTCCACTATAAGCCCTTGTGTGTAATGTGGATTGTGGAGTCCTCAGATGTGAGACCGTGTGTGTACATCGGATGGATATTGATTCACACTAAACCACCGCGCACGACGCGCACAACGGATAATTGATATCAGCCCTTCGTTGCGTTTATTACCGTCATAGCTTGGTAACGGCTATTTATTACAAATGTATTTTACAAATCACATGACCAAATTTAATAAGTTTAGTATCGATGGAAATATCTCAATTATACCTACTACCTGAGACCAATATTGGATATTTTTCGAGCAAATTTTAAAATATTTACAACATTACAAGAAATACTAAATACTTAAAAATTAAAAAATTAACATTGAAGAATAATATTATTTATAGTTTTCTTTCATGCAGAAACAATGTATTAGATTAACCCATTATAATGATAAATATTTTTCATTAGTAATGCTTAAATAAAGAGAAAATAGGATTTGAAGATGGTGGGTTGGAGTTGTCCATCCACAAAAATAGCATCTTTTAAAGATATTCCATTTTGAAGGGGGTTTTTAAGAGATTTGGGTTGGAGTTGCTATAGGGGAATTGGAGCAATCAAAATGAAGCGTATCATAAGTCCTTGATCCTACAGTAATGCAATGGATCTCGGGAATCAACAATTATTTACTCAACACGCAAACCGCGTAATTCCAACGCGAAAATCGCGTAATCCCAATTATTTTAGCATCTGGATCAAAATAGGTTAATTACTCTCCGCGCATAACAATGAAACTCAACGATTTTTCGCCTTGATCAACATTGATGCTAATAGGAAACTTACTCCCAACAATACTACTCTCCACTAAGATTTTTTAATACATTTTATTCGACACGCAACCCGGGCTAAATAATACAGAAGAGAGAAACTATTATAATTGATCACTCGCGCAAAACGCATGGAAAATGGGAATTGCTCAATGCGCGCAACGCAGATAGGTCAATGTGGATGTGATGCTGTAGTACCATATTTACTGTGTGGCTACATCGAAGACCCCGTCAAGCTACTGAGGGGTGCTCATTAATATA